>JBAMHX010000025.1:5861591-5893186 GCA_037177515.1 Pseudomugil tenellus | reverse complement strand
TGTGTGTATGTGCAGAATTTTAAAGGGCATCTTAATACTCAGCAAACATATGCATTCCTTGTAGTGATTTTGTGAATATTTCTGATAAATCAGTCCTTTTTAATTCTTGATAAATAAGTGATAAAAGGCTGGCGAGTGCTGAGCACGTGTCATTTTCATAGACAAATCGATACGATGTCTTCCTGATTTGTGTGTGTATTTTATAGCACAATTCACTCTAAATCAAAGGGGTTTCCATAGATTTTATGCCTTTTTAAATCAGATATATTTACTTGAAATGAATGTTTAATGGCATAACAATATGAACCACAACTAAAAGAAAGGTATAATCCCTATAGGAAATTTGTCATTTTTGTTTACAGGAAGGCTTTAGTTTAAGCATCTCATTCGGCTTTGAAAAGTAGTCTGATATTGTAAAACTCAGATTGATTGTAGAGGAACAATCAGTTTATACTCATCGCTTAAAAGTCAGGTGTTTAACATTTTAAACTACAGGTATTTAATTTTTAAAGTGATTAATCAAAAATCAGTAAATAATTTGATCCTTTCTTAGCAGAGCTGCTAAAATCCTTCCTGTTTTTACCTGTAATTTCCCCTTTTCTCATAAATCGTAATACATCTGTGAGAGTGAAATAAACGTTTGCTACTTTTGTATTAATTTATAATTAATAATCTCAAATAATCATGATCTTGATGATGACTTTGTAACAAAGCGGTTCTTCTGCGGGCTGCGGTTAATTCTGCATGTTTAATTGTTTTCTTAAAGCTATTGAAGTCACATTAATTTGTAATTAATTACAAATAATTTTCTATTTGCAGCTTTTCTGCTGACAATCTAATTTCATTTTCATCTTTACTACAAGTTTTGTGTCACAACTTCAAACTCCCTTCCTCTCCCCCACTTCCATAGTTGCAACAGAAAAGCTTATTTTGAACATTTTTAATCCCTGATCCCACCAGTTTTCTTTTTTCTTTTTTTTTTTTTTTTTTGCTGACCATCATTGCTCTTTTCTGGTCAGCCTGAGAGCAGCCTTACCCAGAGTGTGTGTTTATGTTCAGGTGAAACTCTACAGACACATCACCCCAGACCACCTGCTGCAGGTGTGCACCAGAGTTTGTCCTCTGCTGGAGAGTGAGGTCCCTGCTAGTGTGCCTGGACTCACCAGCCTTCTGGGGGCTGGCCGGCAGAATCTCCTCCGCACCAGCAAGAGTGAGTGGATGTGCAGTAATGTGTACAAACTGCTATAATGCATAGGTTCAAGCTAATGCACATGCAACAGTGCGAATGTTTAAGGGCATCTTGTCTTGTTCCAGGTTGCAAGCATGTCGTGTGGAAGGGTTCGGCATTGGCTGCACTGCATTGTGGAAGACCACCTGAGCCTCCTATTATTTATGGGAGCCCACCCAACATAGGTATAAAAAAAAACTGGGTGAAAAACCACTGGTATCTGATCTAAGTTTACAACATATTAGAGGCATTTTTTAAGACTTAGAATTGCCGTGTTTCTTTATTCCAGTGGAGACGAACTACAGCCGACGGCTAAATGGCTCCTACCGTCTGCAGCAGCTGGTGCCCACGGCTGTGTACCAACACATGAAGATGCACAAGAGGATCTTGGGACACCTGTCGTCGGTTTACTGTGTAACCTTTGACCGGACGGGCCGTCGCATTTTCACTGTAAGGCTGCAGCTTTTATTTTTTTTATTGGCGTCTCTTGAGTCTGAATTTAGCCGTGCTAAGTTGTGCTGACTGTGGGATTTCCATAAGTCACCTCTTGTGTGCTGTGTGTGTTTGAGTGTGTTTTGCTTAGCTCTGCAATTAAACATCAGTATGACTTGTTGCACCAGTTCTGGTAACTGGTGCTGTATTCTGATGCAGTTTTAAGATTTAACAGAAAGAGGCGACACAGCTTTTTAGTAATGATTGTGTTTTTAATGAAGAGAGGGAACTTAACTTTTACTTTTTCCTGTTGTGTTAATGTACAAACCAGCTGTGGTGGAGATAATTTTTTTCAAATATTGACTTAACAATAAGACAATGTTGGTGTGATGTTGCCATCATTGTTTGGATCCTTGAGTGGAACACTGGCTTCTCTACACCATTTTCAGCTTTCATTCTTTAAATCTCCAGAAATGGCTGGCTTCTGCTAGGGAGGGAACGGGAGGCTTACATTGAGTGTCTCCGTCTCTCTTTCTAGTCTCTCTCCCCCACCTCCTTATCCCGTGCTGCCCCTCCTTTTGTTCCCTTCCCTCTCTCACTCCCTCTCTCTTGGTGCTATTTCTCATCATAACTGGAGAAAATGTTTCCTCTGAGGCACTGGCTAAGTGCCAGTATTAAAATTCAGTCTTGTTCTATCACTTTTTCTTTCACTATAATTTTTTTTCTTTCTGTCCTGCTGTCTCCTCTCATCGGGACATAGCTTTTATTTATATATTATCTTATTTTTAGATGCTTTCAGTCTTCTTGCCGAGGTTTTTTTCGTGCAGGTTTTTTATGTGTAGCCTGAGCATCCTCTGTGATCATTGCATTTAATGAGCACATACATGTGGGTTTAGTTTAGCCATTGAGCCAAAGGCAACTATATTGATTTGCATAATATAGCTCAGTAGGAGTTCATTATCACGGTCATTGGAAATGACAAATTGAGACTACTTGGAATGGATTAAAGGTCTCCAACTGCAGCTAACATCACCTCTGCAGCTGGAAGGCTATGTTTTTAAAGTTATTTAGGTCCAGCTTTCATCTAGTTTGCAGCTCCACTCATGTTGTCAAATAGAAACTGACACTGTAGCTTTTGACAAAAATACTTTTCAGATATAAAATGATAAATTAAGCAAATATCACACCCTGAAGAGTGTGTATAGTTACCTGTTGGATTGGAGGATTATTTTGAGATTTTAATCAAGACACAGATGGGTGGCTGGCTCCACATTGAATCAGAAAACATTTGAAGCCCCCAACAAGCTGGAACCCAGCCAGGAATTCTCAGCTGAGTGCCTGAAGGCGGGTTTTCAGTCTTGATTGAGCTCTTGATCTTCAACAGAGACTTAGCAAATGTTGAGCTGGCTGTGGGCTATAATCTTTTTTATTTATTCTCTCCTTAAATGTTAGATGTAGATTTTGATAATTTTCTATTTGCCTTTTTTAGTTATTGCCTTTCCCCCCCTGTTGATTAAGTTTTTAACTAAATTAGGCATCTTCTAATTTCTTAGCCTGTGCAGATACATCTATTCTTCCCTACTGTCTTGCATTACTATGTTGTCTTGAGTTCAGTTCTGTTTTCTTTCATCTGGAAACTAAATCATCTCAAACTGGAATCAAAAATCTGGTTAGTTACGCCAGCAGCTTTGTTTTTCACACTATAAATGTTCAAATATTTCTCAGCACCCTCCATTGTTGCAAACAACTGAACAGCTGTATTTTTTAGGTTTGGGGTTTGTGTAAGAGTCAGACTTTGACAACATCCCAAAATTACATGAGCTGTTAAAATGACAGGTATGCCACGTGTTTATGAAGAGGATATTATTTAGATAAAGGGGAAACAAGAAAGCTTTCTGCATGGAGTTCTCGTATTGGCCAGTTTTACTAAACTGCAGCTTGTAAATGGAAATATGCTGTTAAGTCCTTAAATCTGTTTGTATGTGCAGGATATTTAAGTCATTCCACTTTTATTTATAATTCAGTACAGACATAATATTCTGAGTATTATACAGAAAGTCTAAAAAAATAATCAATTTAAGTCCAGTAAATGATACTTTAATTGAAAATTGTTCAGTATAATTCACTTCAGTTAACTACTTTATACTCACAGCAAGGTAGCGATTTGCACATGATTTTTTTCTGTGTTTTGCTGTTTTTGTCAAACATTTTCTGGCTTGTTAAAGCATTTGTCTTTTTTAAATGGTAATAATCAGTTTAGTTCGGTCAGTTTTCAATAGGAGTAAGTGTGAGTGGTTGTTTGTTTCTCTGTGATAGACTGGTGACCTTTCCAGGTTGTAGTCTGCTTTTTGCCTGCTAATTGCTCGGATTGGCTTCAGCTTCCCCACATACCTCAATAGGAATAAATGTTATAGAAAATAGATGGATGGATCATTAATTGGTGTAGTTTCGTGCAGATAAATGCACTGAAAGTACCTGGTGTTGCAGAACAAATGAATCTTAATCCCATTTTTTCTGTTTGTCTTTCTCAGTCTGAGACTTAAAAGTTTAAGTGCACCCATATTCGTGATCTTTTTGACATGTTTTTTTTTCCATATTACACAGTCCAATCTCAAATTCTTGTCATCTGTTTTATTTTTGTGTCGACATGCTTTCTGTCTCTCTCAAGGGCTCAGACGACTGCCTTGTGAAGATCTGGGGAACGGATGACGGGCGTCTGCTGGCGACCCTGCGTGGCCACGCTGCCGAGATTTCAGACATGGCCGTCAGCTACGAGAACACAATGATAGCTGCAGGATCCTGTGACAAAACCATCAGAGTGTGGTGTTTACAAACCTGTGCCCCTCTGGCGGTACTGGAGGGACATGCAGCTTCCATCACCTCTCTGCAGGTAGACGGAGCATTGGTTTGGGGACTTTTCTGTGCCAGTTTGACTTCCCTGTAAAGCTCATCTGAAGTGATACATATGTGCTTGTTTAAGCTTAGAATTACTCAATTAATTACATGGTGTGGTACAACAGACAGGAAGTCTGAATGGACACATAATCCTTTCTGTAATATGTTATGTGTTTTATTATTATATTATTTTAAAAAGTAAATATTCTTTTAAAGGAACACCTCACATACAGAGGCAAGGCCTCCTGGCCAGGGGTCTTTTAATGCTTATCTCTCCCCTCCTTCTCCTGCTTGGACTGCCTTTCCTTTCAAGCTGTGTATATGTATATGTATATGTATATGTATATGTATATGTATATGTATATGTATATGTATATGTATATGTATATGTATAAACTTAAATATGTGTCAACAAGATCAACAGAGAGGTTAATTGACTGGCTTGTAACAGTGGTCAGCTGTTACAAAATAGGATAATCAGCTTTACTGGTACATGTTGCATTTTAATTTAACATTTATTAACATAATTTAACATAAATTTAACATTTATGTTTGTTTTTTGTTTTCTAATCTACACACCTGTGTTTTATAAGCCTACATAATTGTTAATGAACACTTTACAAATTCATATTAATAAACTTCATTATTTTCAGTCCAGCATTATAGATTTTGTTCGATAGCTCCCTATGGTTATTTTAACTTCTGTCTGGATGTGTTTGCAGTTTTCGCCACTTTGTAGTGGCTCCAAGCGCTACCTGTCCTCCACCGGGGCCGATGGCACCATCTGCTTCTGGCAGTGGGATGCTCGCACGCTCAAGTTTGGGTGAGAATAACCAAGACATAGTATGCTCTCGGTCTAACCTGCACAAGTGATTTTCACACTTTTTATATCAAGCAGCTTGTTATTATGTTACTTGCAATGTAAGAATAATATCATATGAATATTTAGATGTCAACATTAATAAGTATTATTAGTCAAATCTCTACTTTGATTTTAACTGTATGCTGGTTTGATATTCTTTGTGTATGCAGCCAGAGGCCCAGTAAATTCACAGAGCGCTCCAGACCTGGTGTCCAGATGATCTGCTCCTCTTTCAGTGCAGGTGAAAGCAGCTCATTTAGATTTTCATGGTCAATTTAAAACCACTGAGGGGAAATGGTCATGTAAGTGAAAACGTGCACAGTTTGCACAGATTAAATGAAGATTTTGCACAGCAAGCAGCTACACTCAAAGATGCTCCCATTTTTGCAGTATATATGGACTTCTTATGTGTACCTGGTGCTATTACCACATTTTAATACATCTCAGCCTAATAATTTACAATCCCAAGACCAAAAGATCTGGGAGGCCGTGTAAGATAAAATAAACAAAACAAAAAAAGCATAATGTAATGATTTGCAACTCTTAAAAACCCATATCACACCCCCCACCCCACCCCCTTCTTCCACAATAGATATAAACAAGTCATCAGATGGTGAAAGTGAGACATTCCACTGTTTCATTAAAACAGTAGTGTAAAGACTACAAGCAAATGAACTTAATAGCTAGTGTTGGCTGTTTGTGGCATGAGCACTAATGCAACCCAATCAGTATCTGCAGATATTAAACTGTCCAGTGATATCAAGGTTGTGAGTTCTGGTCCAGAAATGATCACTTCATATCTTAGAGTTCATGTATGGTTGATTTATTTTTGCAGGATAGAACTCTAACCTGCATTTGTGGATGTCTGGGTAAACTATTCAGACAGGGATTATATCCCCAAACGTGGAGTGTCAGGGATATTATGGTTTCATCACGAACCCATGTAAATCTAATAAGTTTGTAAAGATTGATATCAGGAACAAAACCTCCAACAATAATCTTATTTCTTTTGTGTTTATGTCTAGGTGGTATGTTCCTCGCCACTGGAAGCACTGATCACATCATCAGGGTGTACTACTTTGGGTCAGGTCAACCAGAAAAAATTTCTGAACTAGAATCCCACACTGTGAGTCAGCATTAAAGCTTTTTTTTGTAATTTTAAATTTTTCTGTCTTAAAACGACATAATATTGATGTTTCAGATTTCTATAAATTCTCTTGTGTGTTTTTTTTATTAGATTTTCTAACTAAAGTCAATTTTTTAAGGTCATGCATAAATTGTGTCATGATTGAGAAGGTCTAGGGAATCGATATGTTAACTTTTTCTTTCTTCTTTTTTCTCTTTTATTTTTCTTACCAGGACAAAGTTGACAGCATCCAGTTTTCACATTGCAGCGACAGGCAAGTTTTTACAGGCAGAGTTTGTATGTGTGTGTAAGAGGGCTTTAATAGTAACTGTAGTTACTTTTTCCATGTGCACCACCGTTGCATTGTGTGTTATTAATGAAACCTTAGGGTGCTATAATTTGACATGGTTGTGTCGGCAGAAACACCACTTTTGCTTAATGATAAATGTATTTTAATACATAAATTCTCACACTTAAACTCGTATTTTGTGCTGAGCTGTGTGCACTAGGGTGGTGTTAGCAGGAAAATTCAGCTCAGCTGTAATTCCCGGTGGTTTTTGTGATCTGAAGCAGTGAAGACTGATCTAAATATGCAAAAAGAAGAGTTAGAGGAGAGCACAGGGAGCTGTATGATGATATGCAAAGGAAACCATTGTATTGCAGTTAACAGACTGAGAACTGTTTATTTCCGGTTGCATGAATTTGTTCTCTCGTGTTGGTGTGTTGTAGGTTTGTGAGTGGCAGCAGAGATGGTACAGCTCGAATCTGGCAGCTGCAGCCTCAGGGTTGGAAGAGCATTCTGCTGGACATGCAGACTAAATTACCAGGGTATGAAAGTTCATGACCTGAAGATGTGTCTCATAATGATGTTATACCTGAATGTTTCTATATATGTATATGTAGTATATGTATTTGAGGATTGGGGAAATGGAAGATTGTGGATGTTCAGGGATACACCCCTAGCTGTTGCCTCAGATGGCAGAATTTCTACTTTATAAATAATTTTCATTTATTTGTCCTGCTACAAAGCAACACAGTACTTTATATAATTAAAAATGTACATGTACAATGTTGTTTGGAGAATCCCTGTTTCATTTCCGCTTTTTACAAACATCTGTCACAAACGTCCATCCCAGATGACAACAATCCCAGAGTTATTTCAGAATTTATGAGCTGTTTTTGAGATTAAGCATGGCATTACACAGGTTAAAATATGGCAGATGAACATTAAGAATTTGTTCTAGTCTGGAAGCACAAGCTAATTTCAAGAGAAACTTTTTGTTGGTTGCTGGTTCATGTGGTGGAAAAAGAAGATGTCGAGGAAACAACCAGTTCCTGTTCCTAAGTTCCTGTTGTAGAAATCCAATTTTCCAAAGCTATGAGATTAGTGTTGTACCTCATTAATAATGCAAAGGCTGGAAAAATCCGTGTGAATGGAACAACTTAGGCTACATTCACACTGCAGGTCATAATGTTCAATTCAGATTATTTTGTGAAATCTGATCTTTTCAAGATTTCGTTCACATTTCCAATTACATGCAACATGTACATGATGTCCTGTATGAACGTTACGCGCAACAAAAGCGTTCCGCATGCGCAGAAAACACATTGAAATTTGTGATGTCTTTGTGTTTACGGAAGTAAACATGACAATGTACACACAATGGTAAAACCAGAGCATAGCTTGCAGATTTAAAATTATTATCCAGCCGTAGTCGGTGCATTTTCAGGGGCATCGTTTTAAGGAGATTATAATAGAGGAGAGTCAGATGTCATTTTGTGAAGAATCGGCACAAACGTCTGCACAGAGAAACGTGTAAAGACTAAGAGTCAGCCAGGAGTGTGTAAGGAGCATGATGCAGTGCCTTTACAGATAAGGAGTTTATAAATTCCTAATGACGAGCCGAACCTTTATGTACATTGCTGAGCGTCTCTGTGGAACCCTGTATCAATGACGTGCAGGTTGGATTAATGCAACCTGGCCGTTCAGACTGAAGTTGCATGTAAAAAGATTAGATATGAATCGATTTAGGACCACATATCCAAGTGAACGTAGCTTTAGTCATATTTTGTTACTTTGTACATCTGTCACCATTAAGCTCATTGCCTTGTAGTTGTATTGAATTCACCTTCATTCTCTCCCCAGGAAGTATAACCCTCCACCACTTGAAGACAAAGTGACAAAGCTGAAGGTTACTATGGTAGCATGGGATCGCCATGACAGCACCGTGATCACAGCTGCCAATAATCTGACGTTGAAGGTCTGGAACTCCCTCACGGGGAGCTTGGTCCATGTCTTAATGGTGCGTAGTAATGGAACATGGAAATGCTGATTTATTTAAGATAAAATAGGTTAAAGAATTCATGTTTGTACATTGTTGAATAATCTTGATGCCTTTTCTATCTTTAATCACTGCAGCAATCAAGACAAAACTCCAGCTAGTTCAGCATTTTTGTTTTTGACCAGAAAACGTCCGTATTTGTGTCAATAAAAAAACTAAATTTTAATGTTAAGAGAAATTACGCTTTTCATTTAAAAAACTTGTGGTTTGTTCACCAATAAGCTGCGATCTTAAAAAATCATATTATTCTTTAATATATCTTTGGAACACTCTAAGAATCCTTTGTTTTTGTTTTGTTAAGTGTCTAATTAGTATCTTTCTTTGTGTCATCCCGTTTGTTGACAGGGTCACGAAGATGAGGTATTTGTCCTGGAGCCGCATCCTTTTGATCCAAGAATCCTGTTCTCTGCTGGGCATGATGGGAATTGTATTGTGTGGGACCTGGCCAGAGGAGCAAAGATCCGCTCATACTTCAACATGGTGAGATTTTAGGCTCATTTTCTATACTTTTGCTGAAGTAACAACTATCCTGATAGTTGGATCCCACTTGTTTGAGACAGATGTTTTGGAGAATATGCAAAAATGAATTTATTGTTCTATGTTATGCTAGTACTGACAAACTACAACTGTTTTTAATTTAGAAGAAATACTTTAGCATTTGTTGCCTTCCCACCATACATTCTTTTCCCATTCTTTCACCAGTGTTGGCCTTTGTCGAGCATTCTCTCCCTTTCACCCACTGTTACTCTCCCTCTCCTTTGCTTTTACTTTTACTCTTTGTTTTTACACTCTTTGCCTTTGCCATTCTTATATTTCTGTCACAAAAGACATTTAGTGTATTTATAAAAATGCACACACAAGCTCAAGATATAGTAAAATATCAGGGTGAGTTACAAATGCCATTCATGTAGTGTGTTAATCATTACTCTATTTCCTGTCTGTGTCTCTATGGTAACATAGGACAGTGATAATCACAGTCTCCTCTACTGATTCATCAGTGAGCTAGTCATTTGGTTGAATCGGGGTGTTGATCAATGTGTTGTTAAACAGTGCTGAGTGTGAGAGCTTGCGGAAAAAAAGACCTATTTTTTGGTTTGCAATGGGTTGTGAGATTCTGTAATCTTTGTTAAGTAGCAGTTTCTGAAGACACAAGCAGATAAGTAACATGATAATTAATCTGAATGTTGCTAATGTTGCCAGGAGTTGAACTTTGAACCTGTGACTTTGCTGTTTTTATACCACCTGGCTGTGAACTATATTGGCTAAAATCAGTCAGTCATTGGACATACCGGAGAAAGCTGGAGTTGAGCAGGAAACTGATCATGTTTAAGTGAATATATGACGAATAACTCAAGACCTTTGATCCACAAGTGAAGATACCACCATCACTTCCTATTCCTTTTAATACAGTAAAGGTACAATGTCATATGAATGAGTGCTGTCGTCTCAGGAAGTGCTAATGTGTTGATTTTTAGCATCTTTTCACAGTCATTCATTTTTGGCCATGTTTATTAATATCTGTGGATTTGATGTCATGACATGAGTGAAAACAAATGTGCAGTTCTGGTACTAACCTGCACATAAGGCTTATTTAATACGATGTGTAGCTAAGTTAATTATTCTAGTTATCTTAGTAGAATAACCATAAAAAACATAAAAAATAAAAGAATGATAGTTTCAGTTTCTGCAGATGGTGTTCTGTTTCACAGCAGATGTATAGACTTAGTTCAGACAGAAGTTTCAGCAACATATTTTGCTTTGAAAGATCTTGGTTTGATCCTGGATTAAAGTACTTTCGACTTTTTGAATGTTTTCCAATGATTTTCTTACATCAGTCTTTTTACCTGACCATTTTTTAGATAAATGTTTTTCTTTATTGATTATACCAAAGAAAACTGATGTATGAATCATTCAAACGAGGATAAGGTATCCAACTCAAAGAAGGAATCATTTTTGTGTGAATATATAGTACACTTGGCAAGGAACCAGTTGTATATTTTATCTTTAGGGACTTAATAGTAACTAGTCACATTTCTTTAGTCACATGTATTTGAAAATTGTCAAAGTAAACACAGTTTGACTTACTGAATACTGTAATGATTTTATAAGAAGGATAGGTTGAAAATATTATAAATCTTGACATCGTGTTCATTATGTCTATAAAAAAACTGCAGTAAACTGGACAGGTGGAAGACAAATGAGGTGTCAGGTCTTTTAAAAAAATAAAAAAATCTACAGCAATTCAAAAATGTCTGAAAGTAGTGTTAATAAGAATTGAGAAACCCCCAAACCCCTTGCAAAACCCAGTGCGAGATCTGAGATGCTTTTGAGGCTTTAGTCTGCTTCATTATATCCATGTAAGGTTGGCTGTCAAGTCATTTGTAATTGAGAAAAGACAGAGCTATTCTACAGTTGTGTCTGAGTGTATTGACACCCTCCCATTAAATACAGGGAACAATTACAGCTATCACTGAAATGAGTTGAAATTGACAAAAAAAAAAATGCTAAAAAAAAAAAACAACAAAAAACTGAATGACAATCCTGACATTGTTCTTAAATTGTGGTTCAACAGAAATATTTTAAACAATCATGATGGGACCCTCATGGGTGCCTCTCAGTCAGACCTGTGCACCAGCTGGTAGGTATCCTGACCCACTGCTCTTTGTAATGTATTATGACTTTCAGTTTCAGTTATTTGAGTGACTGACAAGAGGCTGCCAATCCTCTTGAGCACAACTGTAAATGACTAAACAACTGGACTGAAATCAGTGGAATCGGATCTGATAGGGGACTGAAGCCTCCCCACAGCTGCCCAGACCTCAATGTTACTAAAGCAATATGATATAATCTGGATAAAGAAAAAAAAAAAACAGAAAGACAGTCAGTATCCAAAAGGATGCTTTGCATTTTCCTTCAAGAATCATAGAGAACTATTCCCGACGGGTACTCCCAAAGAAATTACAAGATGTCCTTGAACGGTTCAGACTTTATTGAAGAATAACACCAAATATTTGTTTTTAGGCCTATTGAGAAATTTGGTCAAATGTAAAAAGTGTACAGAATACCCTGAATGTTAAAGTACAATGTGTCAGTATGTGTGGGTGGAGACAAAAGGGTCCATTTTTACAGACTGTTGCTCAAACTCTGCTGTCTTCCTCTCTATATGGTTGCATGTTTCAGTATATTGCTGCTTTTGTTTCCTTGGTAGTGTATAAAAAAATATGAAGTATCTAAGAGTTTTAGGAGAGCTTCCGGTCATGGCTTGCTAAGAATCAAAGTAAAACATAATTGAAAAAATATTTTAAAATGACTGGTGTGGCAAAACTGTTCTTATAGATCATTACTTTTTTGTGCTACTCTGGTTTATGGGGCAAACTATTGGTTGTCTTTGCTATACAATTGCCACCATTCTCTGCAATTTTCTGCTCCGGTATTAAACAATAATTTACAGTTTACACCTTTTCCTTGTCTCCCTCTCTGTGGACAGATTGAAGGCCAAGGGCATGGAGCATTGTTTGACTGCAAATGCAGTCCTGATGGGCAGCACTTTGCAGCCACAGATTCCCATGGTCATCTGCTCATCTTTGGCTTTGGCTCCAGCAGCAAGTATGATAAGGTATACCAGCAGGTTCATCTTTAATATTTACAGACATGCCCAATAAGTCATGTAACTGAGTGTTCCTGCTAACAAAAATGCCTTTGCTGCCAAACTTTAAACCCACTTTAGATTGCAGACCAGATGTTCTTCCATACTGACTACCGGCCGCTTATACGAGACGCCAACAATTATGTGTTGGATGAGCAGACTCAGCAAGCGCCACACTTGATGCCTCCTCCCTTCCTGGTAGACGTGGATGGGAACCCTCACCCTCCAAGATACCAACGGCTGGTGCCTGGCAGGGAGGGCTGCAGAGATGAGCAGCTGATTCCTCAGATGGGGGTCACATCTTCTGGTACAGAGGCTGACATCAGACCTTTATGTGCATGTCTTCTTCTTCTTCATGGCCCGAGGGCACAAACTCGCTTGTATTTCCACTCTGCTCCTCCTCGTCTGCTTGTGCTCGTCAGATCAGAACTTTGCCTGCAGGTGTTGCTGTCAATTTCTAACTCATCAAGGCACATCTGTCAGCTAATCAGGACAACTTGATTTTCAAGCTAATCATTCTGCTCTTGTAGCAACTTGAATGAAAATGATCAAATGTATAAAAAAGAAAACTTGAAAAAATTTGTTTTAACACCTTAAAAAAAAAAACATTTTTTCTTTTACCAGATTTTAGGGAAAACTTACTGCTGCTTTTTCTTCTTGAAGTAAATTATAGGGCATTTTAATATGCAGTGTTGCACTGTAGAAGATTTAGTTCTTTCATATTTAATGTTTCTGTCCTGCTTCTGTGTCTGCTGTGTGTCAGGCCTGAACCAAGTGGTAAGCGAGCAGGCGGTGGATGGGCCCAGTCCTCTGGACACCATGATTCAAAGGCTGCAGCAGGAACAGGACCAAAGGCTGGGAACCAACGATACTTCTACTTCTCCAGTTGCTGCAGCAAATTCTAGAGCCAGCAGAGGTAAGCTACTACTGCAGTGTGAAGGTTCACATGCCTTTCAGATGAGTATTTTCTGGTGCATCTGCCTGTGGCTAAGTCTCACATCTATATGTTGTGGCTTTATGAGGCTACTAATGTAGGTTGGAACACTGGATTATTTTAATCCACATGCAATCACTTTTATGATTCAGATTATCAATTATTTGTAAATTATTATTCCTCAGTAAAAGCTTTTCATATAGCAAGCATGTGAAGCATTAAAATACTCTGGGTGGCTAACATACAGTGAGACAGATATGACTACTGTACTACTTATGTAAACTAAACAAACCTTAAAATAAAAAAATAATTAAACTGTTTCGGTGTTTGTGGTTTCTATAGCCAGTGTATTACTGTTTGTTGGCAGAGTATTGTGGAAAAATTGATGCCCCCTCTTCTGCTGGTATGCACTGAAGAACAGTGTGGCCTGGAGGAATGAAAAAAAATCATATAGGAAACAGGATAACATACAAAAAAAATCTACAAACATTGCTGTGAGCATTTGGACAGGAAGCATGGAAAAGTTCAATAACCGAGAGAGAAAACAAAAAAAAATGTCTTGAGTTCCCCTCTTTCACATTTAATGCTAAAACTAAGCAAACAAAAATACATTCACTTCTCACAGAACAAAACCAAATGTGGTACAATCATAGCCATGTTTTAGGTCACTGATATTACAAGTTTAAGAATACAGCTGCTATGCTTTTGTTTTAGTTTTAGCAGAACTTCCCCTTATCTCCTGATAAATGCTGACGTTTGTCAAATCTTGACGCCATTCTGCCTTGATTTAATGACATCTTTGTTTACTCTGTTCATCATTGTTTATCCTCAGATGCATTCAGGACGGGATTTACTAAATTGGGCAAATCAGATTATGCATAAATGTAGCAAAATATGTAAAATAATGAGAAAGAAGCCCTGTAGGATCTACAAAAGCCTGATTTTACTGCTGCTTGTAAAGCTGTATTATCATCTAGTGGCCAGGAAAACAGCAATATGAGGGTTAAAAAACGTGTTGGTAATAAAAAAAATGACAGCACAGGTTTTTGATGCAACAGGTGTTTTATGAAACTATGTGAAGCCATATATCCTAATAAAATGTCTGGGTTTTCCTAATAACCCCTTCTTGTGGCACTTTTGCCTTCATAAACTTACTTCTTTAAAGTAGTAATCACTGCTGCATCAAACTTAAAATAGAAGTAGTGATTCTATTGTGCTGTGTAAATGTGTCTAATGGTTTGAATTTAAATGATCTTTTCCTTGATTTTTATGCTCTAATATATAAACATCAACACATCTGAAACAGGGTTTAAGAAAAAGATTGTGACCACACTTTTTAGCCATTAATCAGCTGTATTTTCCTGATGCTAAAACAGTTTGCAAAAGTCTCAATGTGATGGTAAATCTTTTGTGTAAAAGCCCTTCTGGGTGTTCAAAAATTCAGATTGGATCTTTGGTATCTGTGGAAAAGTGATCAGCTTCCATCAGATGGCACAGCGAACATAGAAATGTTTCCCAGTTAAGTATGCAGAAAATCTGAGTCATGTGTTCTGGGGCTCCAGAGGATGTCAGAAAGTTGTGTGGTGCAGGCTCGTTTTTAAAGGATAGAAATGTCCGAGTTTTTATTAGATAAACTATGGATTCTATTATGTTTCTCGGCTTGTTTTTAACTCAATAACTCACTCCCTGTTAAGTTAAATTATTTTTACTTGAGTTTTCCAGTGAAAGAGTTTCCAGTATGACTGCAATGAGATTGAAGCAGCGTATTGATTGACTGATCAGACAGTAAACAAGTCAAGTTGGCATTTTTTTTTTTTTCAGGCTTGAAGAATTTATTGTGTTTTATATTTTTTCTCATTTGTTATGGACTTTGACAATTACAAGATATTTTAGTAGATAATGGACATTTTTTTAAATGTTTTTTTTAATTGTGTTATTTTACATTATATTTGTATTTGGGCTTACTTTTTTCCCCCTAAATGATGCATTTTCTCAGGATCTGTGGGTTCACCCACAGAAGTGCACTCCCCACCCAATGTTGGTCTCCGACGCAGTGGACAGATTGAGGGGGTCCGACAGATGCACAGCAATGCCCCTCGTAGCCAGATGGCCACAGAGGGAGACCTGGTGGCCTGGAGCCGCAGGGTACTGGTCCCTGAACTGGAGGATGCCTCAGTCAGGTAACTTTCCTTGACAGTTTCTTGCAGTACAGTGAATTAGGCTGTGAACTGAAATGTAAATTATTGCTTTAATAAACATTATTATCTGTGTATGTTTGCAGGAGGCAAGTGAACTGGCGCGAAGCTAAAGGGGAAGAGGAGATCAATATTTATCAGTCAGAAAGGAGGAGACGCACAATCCACTCTCTCCCCAAAGAGAGCAGGGTGAGATGCAGCTCTCAATGCTCTCAACAACTTTTTTTTTTAAATCCACAAACAAACTGCATTGTTCCCACTAAGCCTCCGTCACTTTCTGCTTTTGCAGGTTCACCCAACATCAGAATGTGTTGTGGAGGAGGGGAGGAAGAGCCAGGGGAACCACGGCTATCACACTCGAGCTACAATGGAAGAGACCAGCCGTCAGAGTGCTGAGGGTGCTGATGATGATGATAGCGCCTCAGAGGTAGAGAACGCTCCGCTTTGTTTCTAGTTTCAGGCTTTAATTTTCACTCTGGAATTTTAAGAATATATTTATTTATTTATTTTTTCGTACAACTTTTTGTCCCTTATTGTTTTTATAGAAAATATATCTTCTTTCCCCCTTTTATTTCTTCCACAACACCCACGATAGATTGGTCTTGTTTTTTTCTTTTATTTCTGTAGAATTTTATTAGTTTTCATATCTTTTCTTTGGCTTGCTAACATGAAATGTTGTGCACCTTAGGTAGAGGTAGAAGTCCGTCAAATTAATGGACACTCCTCAGAGGATGACAAGGAGGAGGAACAAAAGGAGCCCTGGCCAGATGACCACAGCAGTTCAAGGTAATATTCTTGCATAATAAGACATGTGGATAAAATAAGCCAATTCAAATGGAACATGAGCAGATTCTTTATATCTGTTTTTTAAATACACAGCGATTACTCCAGTGATTATTCTGACTGGACTGCGGATGCAGGGATTAACCTGGAGCCGCCCAAGAAGAGCGTCAAGGTAAAAAAGAAAAGTAGTGGCTCGGAGGAGGATGGAGAAAAGAAGAGGGAGGGGAAGAAGGAGAAGAAGAAAGACAAACCAGACAAAGATGGTGCATTGCCAAAGAAGAAAAAGCCAAAGGAGAAGAGAAAGGTTTGTTGAATGTTCTAATCATTGCGTTTCCAGTAATAGCACTGACATGAAGTCACTGTGTGATTCAGTTATTTCCATTAGTTGCATTTATGATTCACTGCAGTGTGCTCACTTTTAACCCTGTTGTGTAACTTTCAGAGGACTGAATTTCAGGAGCAAGGCCTAACTCTGGAAGAGTGGCTTCCCTCTGCTTGGATCACAGACACGATCCCCAGGAGATGCCCTTATATACCCCAGATGGGTGACGAGGTACACACCATTACATGTCTGTTTATACCAAACCACCACAGCAAGACCAAAGTGAGCACACTTTAATGTTTATACAACACAAGTCTTGATTAAGCTGTTCAATTTTGTGATTGTGTGCAGGTATACTACTTCCGGCAGGGTCATGAAGCCTATGTGGAAATGGCCAAACAAAAAAAGATATACAGCATCAACCCTAAGAAACAGCCCTGGCATAAAATGGAACTACGGGTGAGAAACAGATCTAACGCTCCCTAAAGAGGCACTTATGTTCTATTTTTATGTTTGTTTTTGTGTTGTTAAGATGTGTAGATCCCCACAGTGGGCCCACAACCACTGAGGACAAGTCCATGAAGTTGAGATAGAGAAAATACATGCAGTGATTTAATTACTTAGAAGTCAGTAGTCACAAAAAAAGAGCTGGAAGCCTTTTAGTGAAAACTCCTCTTTAGTATTAAACATGCATCAGCTGTAAGCTTTGCACCTTTTCAGATTGAATATTTTCAGACATTTCTTTATCAAGAATGCTGACTGCACATAATAATGACGTACAGGGGAGCCCTAAAGGAGTGGGAAAAGAAATGATAACATCTTCCTGAGAATATACTGCACTTCTAGGAATTCATGTACAGCTACAGGCTGCAAACTGAGTCACACACTGTCGATTTTCCAGCACACTTCATTGTGGTATGCCATCTTCATCAGAGAGGTCTGATTTCACTATTATGTGGAAAGTTTTTTATATAAAATGTTACTCTACTAAACAACCAATTTCAGCTGTGCTACTTTATACCTTTACATGAAAATTCCTCCAGCTCGTGTATAAATTGCAATATTTATTCATACAGCAGAATGAATTGAAAGTAATCATTGTAGGCAACAATGCAGTCTAGACAGAATCTAGAAAAACTGTCAACCTTCACACAACTTAAATCTTTTTCTCTTTCAACACACAACGCTGCACTTAAGAAAAAGTATGTAATGTCTGAAATTAAAGGCTTAATGTTGAATTTTGCTGGCAGAAGAATAGTTTTCTTTAACTTGATAAGTAAAATTTTATTTAGGAAAATCAGTATGTATGGAAATAGTTCATAGGATTCAGCAAAAGTTATTTAAAATCTGAATTTTCATGACCACCTAGCATTTGTCTACTGAGCCTCAGACCTTTTGACTCAGAAGATGATGCTGTTTCTGGATCATTTTCATCTGAATTCTCTTCTTTGCATTAATCCTGCTTTAACTTTAATTTGTGGACGGCATAGAGAATCCTAATTCTGAAATCATTCCACAACTTTATAGAAGCAGTTTTTGCTAATTGTTGAATCACTGCACATCTCTGCTTCTGAGAGACTCTACTTATCTAAGATGCCCTTTTATACATACTGATGTGTTGGACTTGAGACTTCTGCAATGTGACTGTGTAGCTATAGGTTTTTATCTTTTTCTTTTCTCTTGTATCGCATGTTTGCTGCTGCCAGCAAATTCAACATGAGTTCATCTTTTTGATTGTCTATGTTTTGCTTTCACCTTTTTTGTGTTGTGTTTGAATATTACAGAATTAGATCTGAAATCAAAGAACAACAGAATCAAAGAATAATTTTTCTGTTGTAGTAATTATTTATTTGTATGTTTTTTCTTGTATTTTTGTGGTGGTTAGGAGCAGGAGTTGATGAAAATAGTTGGCATTAAGTATGAGGTTGGTTTGCCCACTCTGTGCTGTCTGAAGCTGGCTTTTTTGGACCCCGACACTGGCAAACTGACAGGTGGATCATTCTCCATGAAGTAAGTATTTGCTTATACACACGAATAAATCTTTCTGTAAATGAATGCACGTTGCAGAGATATGGCAATTATTTCTCACCTTTTAAGATTAAATGATGACCCCTTTCTAATATGGCATGTTAAATTATGATGTCACACACCATGTGCTTGATTAAGCTTTTTGGTGTTATTGTGTCATTTTGGTCTGCTTTAAACAGACCATTGTCTGCCTCCAAGGATAGTACGACTCATTTGGTGCATTACGAACACCAGCTCCACTTTGATGCAGACCAAAGAAGCAAACTCTGGTTTGCTTAAAAGCCGGCGGTTCAGTTCACTTGCAAACAGACTATCCAACGACCAAAACAACAGCGATGTCTAACAGTATCAGGAAAAAGGAGAAGATGATGCAGATTAGTGTTTGGCTAGGAGCAAAAGCAAAACCAACAGCATACGTTTAGAAAGCAAATATTCTGCACACCACAGTAAAATGAAGAACTCCAAAACCTGCACCACATCTCTTTTACCCACCCGAACCCATGCAAATACATCACAATGACCAAACCAGACCCGTTTTCTCCCTTTGAAATCTGAACCTGACCCGACCTGACCAGCACGTTGGCAATACTTTTCTTTTTTTGTTCTTGTATCTAATGCAATTAATGTTTTTTGTGTTATTTTCATTTACAATAAAAAAAGGACAGAACAACACAGTAAATATATTTGAAGGTTTACTTTAAGCAGAACTTGGATTAAATTTTTTTACTTACATAATATAACACTGAACCACTAGACCAGTGGACCACTAGAACCACTAGTTTACTTTGCTACTAGAGGCTGTTTTTTGTTGAGTGGGAGAATGCTGCATAAACCAGATACCATCCACCAGCCCTGGTTTCAGCTGTGTTCTCCATTACTGAATCCCAGAACCAGCAGGAGAAAAATATCTCACAGGCTGTGCTGAACGGGGTGGCGAGAACTAGCCTCAGAATATGTGCAAAAGTTTTAAAATTACAAAAATACTTAGAGAGTGCCGGCCTCCTAATTTTAATCCTGATCCCAGAACAGAGAGATCCTGAAAATTTCATGAAAATACGTCCATAACTTACACCAAGCCACAAAGTTACCCCAGCTTATTGTGACCTCTATCCCAAAATATGATCCGGATGACCTCCAAATTCTAGTCATTGGTCCTGATCCCAGAACGGAGATATCCTGAAAGGTTAATGAGAATCTGTCCATAACTGTTTGAGTAAGGTTGTAAACAAACAAACTAAAGCCGACATAAACTTTACCTCTTTGGGGGAGGTAACAAAGCTGATCTAGGTGCCTGATTGGTCTTAGAAAACTTGTCATGTCTTTAAAAGTAATAATAAAAAAGGATCATTTAAAAAAAAAAAAAAAGAAATAGCCAACTACTTGCACTAAATAAATATCCACCTGCATTTAATTTTTACCAAATAAAAAAAGGTTTTTGCTTCAGTGTCACCATGTAGCAAGCAGTTGTTTTCACTAGGCCTATGTTACATTGTTCTGGCAGTTTGGTCTGCTTGCATCTGAGCAGTTTAAACACAAACGAAACCAAAGGTGTGAAAAAATCCCCACCCACTTGTACAGAGCCTCCCAGACAATCCTGGTGTGAATGCACCTTAGAAGTTATCTTTAAGGGGATCTATATACACTGAATTCAAAGTCACTGCATTACAAGTGGGGGGTTGCAATAGCGTTGAACTGTGTGTGCTGCATTCTGTATTGGACTGCATTCTCTGTTTTTGCAGGTACCACGACATGCCGGATGTAATTGACTTCCTGGTTTTGAGGCAGCAGTTTGACAACGGCAGAAAGAGGCAGTGGAGCATAGGTCAGACCTTTTTAAGATTTTAGTGACTTTTAATAAACTTTCCGACACTTTTCATAATTTTAAATATGAAATGTGTTAACGTTATAAATAAATGTAAATGTGAAATATGTTATGCAGCTCAGTTCATGAAAACTGTCTTTCGTTAAGACCTTAAAAGTTCTTTGGTGTGTGTGCATAGGTGACAGGTTTCGGTCAGTGATTGATGACGCCTGGTGGTTTGGGACCATTGAGAGCCAGGAGCCCTACCAGCCCCAGTATCCTGACAGCTTGTTCCAGTGCTATAATGTTTGGTATGCCCACAGCTTAGAATATATCCATTCAGTGTTCTATTTGACACAACAAAATTTTGTATTTGCAATAATATTAGGCCAGGTGTTCAAGCGTTTTTCACAAAACAAAGTACTAAATTCCCATCACTACATCAGCACTCAAGCATGAAGGATCAGAAATGAAAACATTTCATGGGAGTGAACAAAAATGCATGAAGGACTAAAAACAGACATTAATAAATTAAATTAAGGAAGA
Source organism: Pseudomugil tenellus (assembly GCA_037177515.1). NCBI lineage: Eukaryota > Metazoa > Chordata > Actinopteri > Atheriniformes > Pseudomugilidae > Pseudomugil > Pseudomugil tenellus. The sequence continues at coordinate 5,872,046 of JBAMHX010000025.1, read as the reverse complement.
AAAAAAGAAGGTAGGAGGAAGTTGGACATTTTCTGTTTTGAGCTTTTATACCTGCTGGATGTGCAGTCAGTTCATACAGTAGGTATAACGGATGTGCACACCCATGTGCCAACCTGTAGAATCCATCATAATCTGTTGGGGATGTGAGATATAGGACAACAAGCTGGTTGCATAAGCATGTAAACACTTGCATATTTGTTCTATTACAGGTGTGATTAACCCTTTTTTTTCAAGGGCTGCAGACCGTGAATTTTAAATGTCGTGCTGCTCCAATACACCTGATTAATAATAAATGGTTCTCCTAAAGAACTTCTGAAGTGCTCGTCCAGAACAATAAAAATTCTTTCTTTTGATAGAGCTTTTCTTTTGACCAAATATAATTTTTGGAGTTGCTACTAAAAAGTTCAGTTTTTGACTCATTAGATGGTAACTTGTTTACTTTTTCTCTTTTATTTTGGTTTTTTTCTTTCTAAATTGTAGCATGTTTTAGAAGTTTTTCAGACAATAAACAATACATCTATCTTCCAACTCATATTGGGTATTAAGGAGACAGGTCCAGTTTAGTACACAACCAGTGCTTGCCAGAAATTCCTTGTTCTTTAATTGATGTAGGTCTCTTGGCAACCACCTTAACCAGTTCATGTTTCTTCTTTTCATCAGTTTTCATGGGAACATCCAATTTTTTGCTATGTTAGGTGTAGTATCAAATTTTCCACACTTCATGTTGATTATTTTTTTTTTTACTTTCCATGGTATTGCCAATGCTTAAGGAAAATTTTAGTAACCTTCTTTTTATTGACTGTATTCAGTACTGGGATCCATTTATTGCTATTGCAGGGAACAGTAAATTTTAGGAAAATCCTACTAGGACGACTGAATTTATGTGGAGACAACCCTTTTTTTACGCAGCATTACTGGTTAGTTAAATATATAATAACAAAAATAATTTGTTACTTTATAAAGTGGTTCTGACCTAATGGGTAAAATATTCATAATATGTCTTGCTTATTTCATTTAATGACGTTGTGGTCTGATGTTTACACTCCACATTAACTGAAAAAGATATTTTAATTTAAATGAATTACATGAAACACTTTAGATCAATTTCAAGTAAATGCATTGAAAAAGTTTATGAGGATTATGTTGCAGGGATGTCCTCCCATAGGCCTCATGGTGGACAGAAATGTGTTGATTCATCTGCATTAAATTAACATGCGCTTTTGTTTCCAGTGTTTTAAGATATTCTCCTCAGTAAGCTCATTTTAGTTTTCCTTAAAAGTAAAAAATGATTTAAATTTTAATTATTTTGAAAATATCAAATAATATTTTTAAATGCAAAAACAAGAAAGTGACAGTGTAGCAGTTTCATCTCTGTTTTGCTTTCTATCAAGCTGGGATAATGGAGACACAGAGAAGATGAGTCCTTGGGACATGGAGGTCATTCCTGATGATGGTAAGTCTTCTAAGCTGCAAACCATACTAAGGCACTGTTTGTTTAGACCCTTTTTATTTTTTTAAAAAAAAGGGTTCTCTTCTGTCTTTGCAGCCACGTTTCCTGATGAGTTGGGCCTGAGTGTCCCGCTGACGGAAGAGGAGCAGAAGGAGCTGCTGTATGTCCCTCTGGATGGAGAATGGGGCTGCCGCATACGCGCTGAGGAGTGCGAACGCATCATCAAGGCCATCGACCAGCTTTGCACACTCGGTATGATGTCATCAAGCCCTGTTTGAAAATAAAATGGAAATATTGTGTGAATAAGGATGTGAAGTTGAGCAAGGCACATTTCTCTTAAAAGAGAAGCGACCTCAGTGTTATTGCCATAACATGAGTCAGCACTCTGAACTTGTCAGCATGAGCCTGCATCTCATATTTAAAGGGATAAGCTGCTAACTAAAAATTAAGTGGTGTGTCTTCCCATTAAGTGATGTAATGTCATTTTAGACAAAGACTTTGGCTTACTGCATTCCTTTTAGTTAGAAAACTAGTCTGAGGACTCCCCCTAGTGGAGGTTTGGGGGATTTAAAACCCATACAAGTCATAGATGACCTCTATGTACAACCTATGCTTTGAGCTGCAGTTGGCTGACATAACAGGATGACATTAAAGCTTTCGGGTTCCTTCTTAATAATTTCATTTAGCTCGAGATGAATAGTTCTTTTTTCTTTTTAGCTGCCACAGGTAAACACACATCCTCACAACCGCCTGCCATTTTTTGTAGACATTTTACCACAAAAATAAGTTAATTCAAATTTCCGTTTTTTTTTCTAAACCCAAAGTTCCTCAATAATCTCAGATTTTTTTCTGTAATTATCTCCCAACCACAAAAAAAAAAATGGGCAACTTCAGATGTGGCAGCACCATTTGCCTTCCCGGTGGACCTGCAGGCTTACCCAACCTACTGCACTGTAGTGGCCTACGTTACCGATCTCAGCACCATACGCCAAAGGCTTGTGAATCGCTTCTACAGGTACCTCACTATTGGTTAGTGTAACGGAAGTGTGTGTTATGGTAAAATTGAGAGATGTCAACACAGTTGTGTCATCATTTCAGACGGCTTTCCTCTCTGATGTGGGAGGTGCGTTACATAGAACACAACGCCCAGACGTTCAACGAGCCGGGATCTTTCATTGTCACCACTGCTAAGTTCTGCTCTGACCTCATGCTGGCATTTATTAAGTGAGTATTTTTACATGTAGAGTGTAATTACTTAACAGTTACCGGTACTTAAAAGTTATTGTTTCATTTGTTAGATTTAAGTTTGTAGCTTGTTTTATTAGTTAAACATAAGAGTTTAGCCACCTAGATGGCTAAAAAGAATATCAAACTGTTTTAGTTTAATTAACATTTTTATTGCCATAACTGGATTGATCGTGGATTACCCCCTGACCCTCTCTCCTCATCCTTAATTCCCCCACAGGGACCAAAGTCTAACAGACCTCATGCCTCTCTACAAAACTATGAAGAAGGCCACCTTCTCAGACTCTGAAGATGAGGTGTGTTTCCTTGCACACTGAGCATATTTACACTGCATTTTAATTGAACTTTACATTAAGTATCATCACTACCAACAATATAAAAGGTTATTGTTCCCCTCTTGCACGTCATTGTCCTTCATTCTTTCATAAGGATGCATTTGTCAAATGTAATGCATCACAATGTCTGATAATAAGAAAGAGCTCTGCTTTTATAAATGATGCTAAAAAGTTCTTTAGTGTGGAAAGTAAGAGGCAGCAGCATTTTGTCTCAGAGCAACTATGCATAAGCTTTGGTAGATAAATGTGTTGCCTTTATCATTTTCTTTTCCACTATGTAGGATGATGAAGAAGAGGATGAAGATATTAATACTCCTGGCACGTCCACAAGAAACCATAAGGTGATATTTCTGACAGCTGCTGTGTTTCTGTTTATCTAAAATGGTTTCCTATAAAAGAAAACAAACAAACTTAGTGATGTCTGACAGTCGCCTTTTTATGTCTCTCTTTATTTAGTCGTGATATTTATTTATTTGTTTTGTTTCTAGGGGCGTCGACCCATACAACGCCAACTGCGAACTCGTCCTCCTGTGTATGATCCTCATGCCTGGAGGGGGCGCTGCAAAGAGTTGTTGGATCTCATCTTTCAGTGTGAAGATTCGGAGCCCTTCAGAGAACCTGTGGACCTACAAGAATATCCGGTACCTATGCGATTTATATAGTAGCTTGCATCCATATTGTATGTTTGTGTTTATTTGCCCATTCAGTCCTATTGGAATTCCACAAATATGTAAAATTTTTTATTGACTTTTTATTATTTTTCTTCATCCTGTCTGGAATTAATTTCAACCATCTTAAAAATGTAGATTGAAATTACTTAATGTGAGGCTGTAGTCTGTACCAAGAAGGAAAATAAACGGAAAACAAGCTTGAAAGTCACATAAACCTTTCAAACCTTTTGATCATTACTACAGAGAACATGCAAAGTGGTACATAGCATTTTAACATATGTGTCATTCAGTCACCATAATCCCCGGGGGGCAGTTTTTCTGTTGACTAAGCGCATACCTTCATCCCTAAAGATGCCAAAGAGAAACATTTTCGAGCAGAGAAATCTGTGCCTTGATGAAGACACTTTGCAGCATGTTGATGTCACCATTAGCTACTCGATCAGTTGCCATTAGAGGATTAAACGGATACAATACAGTTACACAACCAAGTACAAAACAATATATCTATGAACAAATTACACATTAAAATGTATTTTCTAAAAAGAAGTCCACATTGACTTAAATATGGTCAATCTCTCACTGTTTATTACTCTTTGACTCTTCTCTGCTTCCTTCTACTTCTCCTAGGACTACCTGCAAATAGTCGACTCACCAATGGACTTTGGGACGGTTCTTAACACGCTGACAGAAGGAAAGTATCAGTCTCCCATTGAACTCTGCAAAGATGTCAGGCTGATTTTTAGCAATTCCAAAGCCTACACACCCAGTAAGAAGTCTCGGGTAAGAGAACAATGCGCACACATACCTGCTACTCCATGCATTTAAAATTAGCCAGCACTTTGAAATGATTACTAAAGGAGACTCAATTTTCACTTTGTATTAGTAATATTAGTATTGTTGATAATGTGCATATTGATATAGTAAATGTTTTTTTGCACTGTTCTTTTGCTGTTGCAACTCACAAATTTCCACACTGTGGGGTTACTGTGGGGTCCTATCTTAGTAATTATTATGTATCTTATTTGTCCAGATATACAGCATGAGTCTGAGGCTTTCTGCACTGTTTGAGGAGCATGTTAGCTCCATCCTAGCGGACTACAAGGCCATCCATGGTCTGACAGATAAACTAACCAGACAAGGCACAGATAGACAGACGCGACACACTGCAGATAGACAAACACGACACGCAATGAAGCGGAGGAGGAGGCGGAGGAGCGAGTCTCCTGCCAGCAGCAATGCATCCAGGTAAAATCCTTTTTTTCTTCCTAAGTTGTTGGAACTAATTAAAAAATAAATAAAATATTATCACCACTTCTTTTTTGTCCTGTTTGTAGCCCAGAGAGGAAGAGGCGGGTTTCGTCCAGAGTGACTGGAAAGAAGGAGCCATCCCCAGCTCCTTCACGACCCTCCTCTCTGAGACAAAGCATCCCACAGAAATTAACACCTCAGCTGGTCAACGGCAGGGCGGACACACCAGCTCCAGGCCGTACACGAAGCGCTGCACGCCACAATACAAACTCCCCCCCATCATCAAATAACATCACAAACAACACGCCGAGCACAGCAGGTCAGACTGAAAACAATACTGATACCTAAACAGATGAGTTTTTCTAGTCTGTAGTAGATGCTGCAATCCTAGCATCTTGCTGAGGTAACCAGCTGTTAGTAAATTATTTTTTTGTTGTCTTAATCAGAATCTTCTCGCACGTTGCGGGCTCATAATTCTGTGCCAGCTTCAGCTCCCCCGGTTCCCGAAAAGCCGTCGCTCTCTCACCCCACGGAGAGCAGCGGCGGAAGCACTCGCCGGAAACTCAGGACGCCTGTGCGACACACACCTGGTTAGTGATGATGAGGCAAAACAAGCGATTAAAGTAACTGAGCGAAGTTCAAACTTCTTCCTTTCTCCCCTCTCAGGGTCTCCTGCCAGCCCGTCGTCTCAGAGCACAGTGCACCTGAATGGTCACAGCAGCCATGTGACACTGGGTGTAGGGAGGAGGGGGCGGAAGTCTAGAATGGACTCACCAGCGAGCCCACAGGAGGTCACGTCTCCACCCAGCCCCACCAGACCCCGAGGTCGCCCACCCGGCAAGAAGAGAGGCAGAAAGAGCAAGCAGGAGGTGGAGGAGATGAGGCAGAGCAGCAACCGTAGGAGCTCCACTCCTGACGATGAACTCGACCAATCCACCGGTGACGAAGGAGGCGCGTCCTCCACGCAGGAATCTTCACTACTGTCAGACTCTGGTGTGACATCAATACCCAGACGGCGAGGTCGCCCCCGTGCAGTAAGAACTGAGGAATCTGCCCCTCCCGCTGAGTCCCCTGAGCCTTCACCACTGAGGAGGAGCAGCAGGAGAGCCAACGAGGAAGTCACGCCTCCTCTCCAGGCTTCCTCTCAACGATCCAATCGGAAAGATTCAACAAAGGAGGAGGCAGGGGAGGGGGGACCTGGCTCCATGCGTACACGTAACCAGGGACGACGGTCAGCCTGGTACATGGAGGAGGATTCTGAGGAGGAGCAGAGGCAGCTGCTGTTTGAAGACTCATCAATAACCTTTGGCACCTCCTCAAAGGGGCGTGTCCGCAAACTGACAGAAAAGGCCAAAGCCAACCTCATAGGCTGGTAACGGAACAAACGCACAAGCCTGAGTTCTTGGCAATATGAGATTTCAGAGCTGATGCAGCAGAGGAGTCGAAGAATCCGTGTTGTATGGGTTTCTGTGTGCATGTGAGGAGCCACCATTCCTGCTATTTCACACCGTGGAGACAAACTTGTGCACTTACTTGTTTTGCTCCTTGCTGCTGACCCCACTTTCCTCCCTGCCCAGTGAGCACATCAACATGGCACGTTCACTTGTTCAAACTCCTGCTATGTTATTGATCCATGTTGGATCCCGCAGGAGCTTGTGGAGTCTCATGGTGGTGTGCCTCTCCTCTGTCCAGCAAACAACTCTTAAACACAGTTTGCTTTCAGATTGTGTGAAAGAGTGGTGAAACAGACTTGCAGTACTTGAAAAAAGATCACAAGGAGACCAGAAATTATTTCAATCTTAATATTTTAAGGACCTTTCAAGTGTCTCTGTTGGGAAGATGAAAGATGCCCAGAGAGCTGAAATTGTTAGGTCAGGAATGGAGTACGCACCACCGGACCAACAGCATCCTTTACTTCCTTGCCTTCATTGTTCCTGCTGTCTGTTCTTCTGTTTTCTTTTATACAACCTGCTCTGTGCTCTGCTTTTTCTAAGATTTGTATGTGATGATGGGCTCCCTGTTTTTGAAAGTCTTACATATTGGCTGGACTCGAGTGTGTCTGTCTGCGCTAAAATACCAAATGGTGTACCTTTTGTTGGTACTGTAGATCTGTTTAATTATCTTTTTTTTCTATTTTGCATGTTATTTACTTTTTATTTTGTTCCTGAAGCTGTTTTTACTGTAAGGAAGAGCAAAAGGATGCATGGGTGAAGGTCATGTTTCAGTGCATCTTCAACATTAGCAATACCTTGTGCCTTTATGTCTTTGGTATGTGTGTGTGTGTGTGTGTCTGTGTGTTAGTGCGTGCGTGGCCTCTTCATGTGCCTGTGTGTGTATGAACTTAAGTTGATTATAACGAGTGCTTTACATGAAAGGACTTTATGTGTGTGTGTGTGTTTTATAAGGCAAATGAGTGTGGCATTCACTTGGAGCGTACAAACAGTGGCATACAGTTTGATTGTTGTGAAACCTCTCAAAGAAATACATTTAGAGCTGCCCAAACAGAATTTCCCGTTGTTGTAAGCATACCATTATTCACGTGGATATATGGTCCTATAACCAACCTTTTTGTCAGCTTTTTGTTCGGTACAAAGTGGAGCTTTTTGTACAACTAGCTTTCAGATGCACTTAACCACAGACCAGTTATCAACACAGCCTGAGGGAGCTTTTTTTGTTGTTACAAAAAACACAAATTAGCTATTAAAATGTTAATGTTTCTGTGGTGATACACACATGTTAAACATACAGTTTGGGTTTGCATGCTCTAGCACTATCTCTAGGATGGATTTGGTTGGAAAGCAAACTGGAGAAAGACTAATCTTAGAGTCACCTTTCTGGTCATGTGCCTTTTGCTATTCTGGTATATTGAATCCTCTGTTTTTCCCTGTGGAGTCTATTCTTTTATGTTAGTATTTTGTTTTTGGACTACGTGGCTCTGCTCAACGCTGGGTTCAGAGAACTGGATTCTGGGGTTTTAACGGGACCTTACATGCATGTGCTAAGGGGCGTATGGAGAAGCGAAAACTGAAAATATATACAATCTGGCAGGATGGAAGAATAATGTCACTTTGTTCACAGAAACCTAATAGACTGAGTTTATAAAGATCGCAGAATCCTGTATCTTTCTTTATTGCTTCCTCTTCCCCAGCACAGATCAAGTGGATCTGAGATTTTAATCACATTTTGTAGGACTGACTGGGGAGAACTGGATGGTAGCATCTATTACACCTGGGTTATCTCATAGGTCACATATAACTAAACGTATATCTCATCTGTTTATTATTGTTTGTGTCGTTTTTGTAATGGATTTTTGTTTCATTAATGCCAAATTCTGTCTTTAGGCACTGAAGTTTTAGATCATGGCTTTTGAATGTCTGTTTCCTTAAAGAGTTTTATCGTCTCCATGATGGGTGTTCTTTTACTTATAATGTCCGTTTTCTGTCCCTGCCATGCAAGATACTATATCAGTAGCTAGATCTGTGGAAATGAATGGTGAGTTATGCTCTGCCGCACATGAGGAAATGATTCACAACACTGTTTATAATATGTACATGAAGAGTTTATTTTCCATCTTAAATGTTTTAAATGCTCAATTCTTCCTCTCTAAATGACATATGTGAAAGTACATTTTATTTTTATTAATGCTGAAATCTTTACCAATGGAAAATATTTATTTTGCGCAGCATTTTTTGGTTTTACTTTTGGTCCTAAACAAGAAACTTTTCATATGAACATGTAGATTTTTGATTGGATTGTTTATGTTCCACTAACAAACAAAACAAAGACATACTCATATGCACATGATAGGACGTAGAAATAACATAGCTGAGCCAAGCTTGAAAAATGTTTGGAATTTACATAAGCTCATATAAAAGTATATTGACTATTACCGATTGGCTAATTGTACATTTTGGCCCATTAGATGAAATTAATTCAGCAACATCTGACTACATTACTACACAATATCCATTCATTTTAAAAAGTTATAGTTATTTTTATTTATTAATGTTGGAATTAAGTGGTTTAGCAATTAAGAGCACTTCTGCTGTTCACACATTCATTTAGTCTCTTCATTGATGTGGCAGAGTTGCTTGATGTGGCCCCAGACTGAGCACATGTGTTTGGCCAGAGGTTAAAGGTCACTGTATGTGTGTCTGTGATGTGGGCTGCATGTGATCAACCAGAGCGCATGTGGAGATGTTTTTAATGAGGCACAGGATGAAAGATGAGGAAAAGGAAGGGAGGGGAAATGGGATCTGTTTTATGTGAACTGATTGACGAAGCTTTCTTTGTTAGTTTGGATACTTTTTATATATAAAGGAATTAATGCAAAAAAGAAGCATAAAGCCTAGAATGTATGTGTAGGGGAGTACTGCTGTCCTGTTAGTTCATACCGATATTTTAATTAAATAAAACAGTTGTGTTTCCATATCTACTTTTACTTCCTGGTTTTCTCCCTCATTTACACTTAAACGTTTAGTTTATTTGTGAGCTTAAAGGTTAAATCATCATGTTCATTGACTGAAGAAACTCCGCCATCTTGTGTTCTCAGAGCGTAACTGCAACTTCCCCCAAAACCTGGAACTTCACGCGCTCTGCTCCTCCTGACGTGGCGGGCGCCTAAAGGTCCGCGTGCTCCGCCGTGGGCTGCCGCGATTGGACGCACTACCTGTTTGGCAACTTCTCTGATAAATGTAAATAAACAGGTGTCGGCGGCATGTATCGCCGTGTGGTTTATGTAAATAAAACAGAAGTGAAACCGTGTCGCTCTGCTCTGGTTTTCCAGGCGCAACACACACTCAAACGCAATGTTCAGATAGCTGGAGTAAAGAGTTTGGATTTCAGATAGAGGTAAGCCTCATACGGGTTGCCTTTTTCCTCGCTGTCTTTATTGTAACTATTACTCTGGTCTGGTATATTTACATTTAAAAGCAAGCTGTCGAATAATGCGCATTGGCCCTTTTCAAACAGCTTTACTTTATTCAACTTTACGACGAACCATAGGCCTATCTATCAGCCAGTGTGTGATATTGAATAAATAGTGCCATAACTGTTATTGAAGCTCACTTATGAATATGTTTCCTTTTTCAAAATGTGGCATACGGCTGCATTAGTGCTCATCTGCCACGTGCACCTTACTCGCTTTTATATTCCCAGGTTCCAGCTGCGCAGTCATGCCTCAGTTTAACGCAGTCGCCGCCATGCAGATTGCGCTGCTGCTCTCGGCGGTGCCGGCGCAGTACTACATCTCCCAGTGGTGCGGCTCCACAGCCGCGCAGCGTTACCACGCAACAACACGGTAGGACCAGCAGCACGTCTCAAATCATACAACTGTTGTCGTTTTACTTTCCCCCTTTCTTTTTGCAGATTACTTCGGATATGGAAAGGCTGGAGAACGTCATATCTCAATGGCACTGCGTGGATAGACTGGACAAGCCAAGGGTTTTCCAAAGTCAAGTGAGAGCTGAAACGTATCTCACAAATCAGTGATTTTATATATAAGATC
>JBAMHX010000025.1:5851302-5861585 GCA_037177515.1 Pseudomugil tenellus | reverse complement strand
TATACATATATATACATATATACGTATATATATATATATATGTATGTATATATGTATATATATATATATGTATATATATATATATATGTATGTATATATATGTATATATATATATATATGTATATATATATATATATGTATATATGTGTATATATATATATATATATATGTATATATATATATATGTATGTATATGTATATGTGTGGATTAAAGTTTCTCTCTCTCTTCAGATCTTTGGTTGGTTTGGGACAGGAGGATCAAGCAGGGCTAGCGACACCCCCCATAGAGACCATGATGTTTGACAACGATAAGGGATTTTTTGGAGGTTTGTGAAGTTGTAGCCTAATATAACACTGGACTGATAGATTATGTTGCTGGACCACAAACTTGCAAGATGATTTCCATATATTTTCTTGTTTCCTTCATGTCAGAACTTTACTAGAAGAACGTGCAAACGTTTTGAGACATGCTTTATTTCTTTATATAACATCAGGAAGTAGCCCTACTTGTTGCAGTTTCCTGAAACGTACAAACATTTGATGTAAAGGAATAAGGTAAAAACTAAATCAATGTATATAACCAATAAACTTGAAAGTCTTCCATTTAGAAATCTGCGAGGAAGACGTTTTATCTTGCTTTGCACGTGCAGACAGACATAACCTGCATAGAAATGTTAGTTTTACTGTCAGAATTTTCTGCACAGTATGTGAGGTTCCTGAAAGTAACCCGCGAAGCAGGTCACGCGCGCCCCTTAATCTGTACCTCCACTTTTACGGAGTGCGTCGACGTTTGCGCACGGCTACTTTGTTACTGGTTCGATTCTGCTACGGTGCGCAATGTATGATGGGTAATGCAGTGTAAAGCCGGTGTTGGTCGTTATGCAGGCTTGGCAGTGATAGTTGCAGCATCTCTGATAGTTCAAGCTCTTCATTTATAAATGTATTACGTTCATTTCAGCGTTCGCAGAAAAATACAGGCGTAGTTCATGGAAAAAAAATAAACAAAGGTTTTTTAATATCTGTGAAATTCCCAATTTTCTCTATTTTTATTCACTTTTTCTAAAAAATAAAAATACTTTATTAAACAAACATGACCAGGTACAAGGACTAGTCCGAGCATGAGTGAAAAAAGCAGCTAATGTTATAAAAATAAGCTCAATGAGAAGTTCATGAGTTTTGCATAGTACTGGATACTGACATGTTTTCAGTTAATTATAAAATACTTATTCTGCATTTCTTACTGTCACTTCACAGAAAAAACAAGTGTTATAGACTGTGTCTCTGATGCAATCACCCTGCTTTCCTATCACTTCGATTTGATTGTCTTTAAATAAATGCTTGTTATGTTGTAAAATGTTGTTTTATTACTTCCTTGTTTAAGATTATATGTAAATATCCTGAGCTGTTTTTATATGTGGTATGTAACATAATATAAAAAATGTATTTGCTTCTTCAGCCTCCAAGGTGGTGCGCAGCCCTCGTCCCCCATTTGTCTTCCTGCGTGTAGGTGAAGTGGTGATGGAGAGAAGGGGCCAAATGGTGGGAGTAGTGGTGAGCTGGGATCCTGAACTGAGAGCTCCTGAAGAATGGGTGAATAGAGTGTACTCCAACTCTGAGGTTAGCATTTAGAGCTCCTCAACAATCAGTATCATTCAGCTAAACTCCTTACTGAGGAACATGAACAGTTTCAGATGAGGTAACATCTTTTTTTTCTGTCCAGGACATGAAAGCAGAGAAGACACCACATTACAAGGTGCTGTTCAGTGGACCTGGACCCTCCTCTCTGATGATTGCATACTTGCCTCAGACGCAACTGGAGCGCATCACTGGGATGAGGGTGAGTACTGAAAATCCCAGCACACGCCATGTGTCACACACATTCTACATTTCGGACTCATGTTTGGCTGCTTCTAGCCGGACATTCCCACCCTGGAGAATTACTTCACACATTTTGATGGGACACGGTTTGTCATGCAGCCCTGGCTCAGGGAGCTCTACCCTGAGGATGAGGAGACTTAACTGATCAATTCAAAAAACTCGGACCCAAGAGACTGTTTTAATCGTCCTCCTCAGCCAGTTCCCTGGTTGTAGTGAGTGGAAACAAAACGCTGCTTCAACAAACATGGTTTTTTGGACCTCAAGTGCTAATAGTTATTTAGATAAGGAAAAAAAACTGAAAATGTTACTGGGACTTGTTGCGAGAATGTAACGAGTCCATTAATTTAGGTATTAAAGAAATGTGTGATTAAGCTAATCACTTACTGCCTTTTTAATTATGAATGTACAAAAATAAACAGTGTTTTTAATGTTTTGTATTGAGATAAATCAAATGTTTAAAGTTGTATAAGAAGCCTGAAAGAACTTAAATTTAATCTCAGAAAAGTATAATTTTAGTTAAACAAATTGCACTTTTATCATCTCAACAGTGAAATAAAGAACTGAAAAACCAAATTTACTGTCTGCTTTCATCGTGTCTTTAAAGTTTTTTCTTGCTTCTATCTCTGAAGCTGAAGGAGACAGACACCTGTGACGAGGCCGTGACCGTAGGTATGCGGGGAAAGTGTGCAGAAGCCTGCTCCCTGGATTCACTCTCCTCTTCTTCTTCCTCAACCCTCTGCTCCTTGGTTTCTTCCTCTTTAACAAGCAATGGAGATCCCAAGCTTTGCCCCAAGAGCTGACTGACTTTGCAGGCCTTCTGCTGAGCATTTTCTACAGCTAACACACAAGCACGTTGCCTAAAAAAAAAAAAAAAAAACACAGAAGCAAACTTTGTTACATCGCTTGACTTAAATAGAATGACATGTGCACAGATGTAAGTTAACTATGAGCTTTTAGATACCTTAGTTGACTCAAGCATTCAGGACTGTGGTAGAACCGGGGCGTCCCCACACAAACACTCTTGTCAAGCTTTTCCAGCAGGATACTACATATCCGCTCCATATTTTCAAAATCTGAGAAGGCGACCGTGACCTGTGGGAACAATTTATAAGTCATATAAATGTCTACACTTCCATGTTGTGTGCTCGGTCATTCCTGGTCATACCTCTGCATTCATGTGATACATGTCTGCATTATGGTGGAGAAATCTCCTCAGAGAGGTGTCTTCATCCCTGATGCCATGTTGTCTGAGCAGAGTGAATAAATACACATTTAAGTAAATATTAATCCACAAATTGATGCAACAGTATACATACTTTACAAACTTAAAGGACTTTTCTTAGCATTTGTTTGCCTTCTTTTGAAAACCTTTGAAGAAGCAATGACTTGTACTTTTGTACTGTAATTATAGGTACCAATAATACATAATGCCTAGCTAGTTATCAATAGAAAAGCAGTCCCTCTGCTCCACTACAAAGTTTAACACCGTAGTTTTCACCTGAGTGTCTGTAAAATGTACTCGAGTCTCCGGGAAACGCTGTTGGTAGCCTCGTTGACGGACTCCTTGCTGCTACTCACACTGACCCGCAACGACGCTCGGTCCGCCGGGGAAGAAACCTCTGCTAGCCCGGTAACTTGAACCTCTCTTGGCCCGGTACTGGAGTTATTTCTGTGAACTGTTTTTACCTCCATGTCCTGCTCTTTTTCTTTAACGTAATATTTCGTTCCGACAGCCGGTAAAATTGCCGCGAAAACTCGACACGGGCTGCAGACTGCAGCTCATATTTGAGGCAGACGGAAGCTTCCCGGTCCGCTGCTATAGCAATAGGCGATCTGCTCCTCGGGATTTGTAGTCTTACTTCCGCCGTTGAACTACAAATGTGGCGTTCAGGTTAACATTAAAAAAAAAAAAAAAAGAATTATAGTTTTAAAATGAATGTTTTCTCGACAACATCTATAACAAAATGAGCGGCAGGAATATTGTTCTAACACTGATAATGCTAATAAGATATTAAACTTTTTAAAAAGGTATTTTAGCTTGGGCTTTTTAAAGGATAAGAAGATATGTACAAACAATACCAATATAAAACAATATAGACAGAAAGTATAAGTAACAATTCCTGTCCATTTGAGCAAAATCTAAAAACACATGCAAAACCATATTACCTGCTGACATTGTACCCACTTATAAGTTGTGCATTTTTGTTTTGTTTTCAACCACCTTTTAAACATTTGCCTCAAAAGTTGCTATTAAAAGCATTAAATGAAGGTCTGAAGTGGTCAAAGAAGAGAGGTGGCCACATTGCCAGCCTTTGATTTAGCCCCATCCTCATAACAAATCAAGACATCCATCCATCCAATGAAGGCTTGTGGATAACTGGAGTTCAACAATCATCGTAGAGAGATGGAGTAGCAACACTCATGGACTGTATAAAAGAGGTAGGTTACACCCTGCACAGGTTGCCCGACCATCTGAGCAAAGTAAGATATAAATATACTTTCAAAAAGTAACAGAATAACTTTTCAATTACCATATAGTGCTACCAATGAACTGAAAAAGTTGGACACGTGCAGTCAATTTTTATGAGCTCCACTATTCTTGTTTTATTAAATATTATTTTGGTTTTTTAGTTGTTCTAGTTGATCAGCAGGTGGCAGCAAAGTATAAGCGAAGATTACACGAAAAAGTAAAATAAATTGGTTTTAACTTGCAGACTTTAATCCAATTCTGCCAAATTTTGAACACAATTTTAAATTCCTTCATTGTTGTTCTTTATTGTTGAATCTCATTTAGAATCCAAGTATCCAAAATTGATGTTTATGTATGTGTTTTTTATATAAAAAATATTTTTTGGAAATATGTTGACATATTTGTAAGTTCTTAACCTATTAACATTTGCCTTAGTATATTCGTCCTCATGCAGTGTTTTGTAAGCTGACATTTTAATAACTAAATTGTGGTATGATAGATAACATTTTTAGGGATTTAACTACCAAACTTGTAAAGAAGTTATTACTTTGTTTGAGTAGAAGATATTTTATTTAATATATGTCCAGCAAATCTGTCATTTTGGATGGTAAACTCTTTGTGCACTGTAAGCACCCTGCTTTTTCACTTCAAGAAGAGCCAGCAGAGATTTGATCCAGTTTTGAACACTGGTTTCTTCATTCAGCAAAGTTTGTTTAGTTTCCCTTGGGCATTAAACTGTGAAATGAGCGTTATAATCACAACCTAAAAATACAAGAGCATATTTGTTGTTATTGTCTCCGGTTTCACCGCTCCCCTGGTATGCTCTGTGAAAGCCCACATCTGATGCAAAACTTCGGCCAAAAGAGATGCAGCACAGTATGATGGGTTATTTTCGTGTGTGTGAGAATGAGAAAGTGACCCTGAGTGAAAGTTTTTAATTTTTTATCAGAATTATCTGTTGTTTTTATGTATATGCGAGTTATCTGTAGGTCCAATATTGTAAAAAAAAAAAAACCCAAAAAACAAAAGCAGTGCAGTTTAATTTTACAGTCTTGGTTAATTCTCGTTCAGAATGATGTCTCATTATCAGTGATATTAAAGGCTCCAGTCAACACGGACACTCTGATGTTGCAGTAAAAGGAAATGATGGTAAACTATTCTTTTGGTGATCATCACAAAGTACAAACTGCTTATTTAAACTACAAACCATTTTTACTATCTAAAGTATTAAATAATTCTTTCCTGATGTTTATATAACAGCCGTCACTTTAATAGTACTTACATTTATGCCTACCATGAAATGAGGTTGTAAAGATGAATGTAAATAAAGAGCTTGCTACACTGATTCTCAGAGGTTTTATCCTCCTCTGTGTTCCTGCCTGCTTGATGAAAAGGGGCAGGGGTCTGTAGATGGAGACTGTGGCCACTTAGGGAAAAGATTTCCATGTAATGGTCTGAATCTGTAGATGTGTGTCTCCCCTTCTTCTGCGCTCTTTCAGATGAAGTAATAAAGTTAGCTGTGTTGGAGTCCCTCCATGTCTCTGCATAGACCACAATCAGGGCCCATGCAGTTTTATTGTAGTTTTATTTTCATATTGTCCAAAAAATCTCCAGACTCCCTTCTGTGCCCGTTACCATAAATCGTATATTTTGACTGTATTTCTTCCCTTCTGCAGCTTTTTTTTTCTTATTTATGGCTGAAGGCGATAAAACATACAGCCTGCACTCTGTGTGTCCACAGCTGTCATCTGTCTAGGATTTTATAGCAATAGGGAGGTTTTTTTTTTAAAAAAAAAATAAAAGTTACATTTTTTGTATTCTCATTATTTCATTATTATTTTTATTTTATTTTTTTATTATTCACAAATCTCTTTCCCTGTTAAAAACAGATGCTGATAGAATGAGAAAACACATTAAATGGATATTTTCATTGTTTACCTCTCTAGACTCCTCCGATGAACATTTTTTATTGGTTATAAAACCAGCAGTGGTTATCTCAGTTCAACAAAAGTTTCAGGTGGTGATCATTCTGTCATCAGCGGGAGGTACTCAGTATCTGCAGACTTATTAAATCCAACTGCAGAAAGCCTCGTTACTCATATTAATGTTTCAAAATGTTTTTTTGTCTAATTATGTCACCATTTTGAATGACTGGGATAGGTTTAAAGCTGTGTTATTTATTATACATTCAAAAGGTTCTTACACATTATTATCTAGCACTTCGAGATTTCTTTCAAATATAAAGTGCATTACAAATAACATTTTTTATTATTATATAGGAAACTTTATTTTTGTGGGTGGGAAAAGAAGAGAAGTAGAACAAAAAAGACATCCTGTCTTCTTCTTCTTCATCTGTTCTTCACTTGGCCTGGAAGTGAGTGTGACTGAGTAAAGTTTTCCAGACACTGTGACAAGCTTCTGGTTTAAAGAGAAAAGAAAAGGTTGGAGTATTTAGTTGACTGTTCTTATAGATTGTATTAATGTAGAGTTTTGACACATTTAATAAATAATGGCAATAATTAAAAAAAGCAGTATAAGAGCTAAACTTTAGACTTTTTCTTTGGATTTTACATGTGTTTTCTAGATTCACTGGCTTCCTCCCACCATCCAAAAACATGTAAATGAGATCAAATGATAATTCTGAATGAACTGTTAAGTTAAAAAGGCGATCTTTACTGTTGTGCATATATTTATTTGCATAGCTTTCAGGACTTGGAAACTCCATGACTGGAATTTTTCAATACAAACTTGCAAAATGACATGCATTCTGCTGGGAAGTCTGACTCTTCAGAGATTCAGCTGTTTTTATTGGTTCTGTTTGAAGAGCAGGCTGCCAAAAATCACTTCATTTCATCTCTATTCTATTGTAGCCCGATTCAGCAGTTAAGAAAGGTTTGTAGGCTGATAAGTACTCTTTTGTGTAGTGTTTAAAGCCTTATTTTGCTACATTTTTTCAGTTAAAACATACAGTTACGCCCGTATGTACATACGCTCATCGTCTTCCGCTTATCCGCATACTCTTCGAATGAAGAACTAAGAATAGATTTATAACAAACAGCTCACTGAACTTCAAGAAAAATATAATATTGTAACATCGTATTAATCAATTTTTTTTCTCTTTTTTTTTCTTTTTCCAGCTGCACACCACTCTCATTGTGTATCTGACCTGTATCAGTAAACTGTCTTTTGAGATTCACCCCTATTCAGTCACATGATATGATTGCTGTCTTCTGTCATTGGTCATATGTGGTCCCCCATCAAACAGTCCCACCTTTTCTGAAGATTTCATTGGAGTTGACTCTTCTCATTCACAAAAATAATCGACTCTTGGAGCCATTAATTTATACATTACAATTAACTATCCAACAACTGATTTAATAATGTGCGCAATAACCCACTGAAAATATGACCATATGGAGCATAAAATCAATTCCTGTAATAACATTCTCAGATGGAGATCCATATCTTTAGATATGTTGTGTATTTTCTCTGTTTTTCCTCTGAACAGAAACCAAACAAACAAATGAAACTAAGCGGCAGCTTTCATATTTTGAACAGTGTTCTCATATGAAAATGAGAAACTACAATGGATAAATGTACATTTGTAGGCAAGTTCAACTATAATTGCGTATAGCTGTTTGCTACATTAGCTTTTGTATTTGCTCTCTGATGGACTGGCGATCTGTCCAGGGTGTACCCCACCTCTCGCCCAATAATGCTTTATTTCGAATATCCAATTATAAATGATGAATTAGAAATAAGCGGTAGAAAATGGATGGATGGACTGGGACCTGTCCTGCGTGTTCCTGCATCTGATGTTAGCTGGAATAAGCACCCTCCATTTAATTTAGATGAAGCAGGAATGAAAACTAATGTATGCAGCCTTAAAAATAAGGAAATGTCATTCTATTAAAATGTGAAAAGAGTTTAATCTGAGTAAACATTTTCTGGATTACAGTAGATTTATGCAAACATTTAATCCAGTTTATTTCAGTTTATTTCAAAAGGTCTTCTCTGCAGTCATCTCAGGTGCCTTAATGTACATTAGATTTGTGTTTAATGTAACCGCAAGTAAATGCAGTTTGATTCAATCACTTTGCTTTTAATTAATATGTTGGTTTTCCTTTTTGTCTTTCACATCTGACCATAACATACTTTAAACTCAAGTCTTGTAAGATGCCAGACTTTATGACTTTATCAAATCAATCTCAGCAGCTTGAGTTCACCCACTAATACCAGGAAGTCCTGGGAGACAAGTCTGTTTCACTGCTGTGTTCTCTGCATGTCAGTGTATTATCAGAGGAATTTACTCATGCTGTCACTCAGCTCCACAGCATCCATCTCTGTAAACAGCTCATAGTCAAATAAACAATCCTGCCTACAAAACTTTTTTTCTCCCATCACGAAACAGGCCCTCGTATCGGCAGAGTTTGACATGTCCTAGCATGGATTAACTTTGAGTACATTTATAAAAATATTAGTGCATTCAGTTTATGAATGTGATCTTGTCCTACACTTGTATGAATTGCAGACTGTTAAATGCTACAAAGACGTTGTGAAAGTTTGTAGTGACAAATTAACAAAAGCAATTTTTTATCTGATAATAATTTGTAAGAAACTTTCAAGACAAATTTTTTTAGCTCAAAATTGGTATTGTTAAAAACTGCAGGAACTCATTATAGCATTTCCATTCTAGGGGTCTCTTAAGTCTCACTGATGAGAAGTTTCCATATTCGGCCCATCAAGGAAACCTGTGTGTGACTACACACACACACACACACACACACACACACACACACACACACACACGTATACACACATGCTGAACCTGTTGTAACAACCTCATAAAGACTCAACATCTGTTTATTGCAATAGATGCCAGAAGATTTTGCAACAGAAACACCCACTATGGTAAGTACCCACAAAGTACCCACACAGAGAAGTGTGCATGTTGTAATTATCGTGTCAAGGCAGATAGAGACAAAGGTGCAAGGCTTAAAGAGCAGTCAGATTATGTGAAAGAAACATATATATATATATATATATATATATAATATGCAATAAAACAAAACTCCTAATTTTCTAATTCATACCATCTGTTGTTCAAATAAACATTTTTATTGTAATTACAAAATATACATATATCCTAATTTTGCATTCAGCAAGGCTGAAAATGTATTTCTCTTACAAAACTTCTCCAGATAAGTTCCCAAATGCAAAGTGCACTCAAAGGTATGAGGGCTGTCTATATAGACACTGAAAATATAGTTTCTGTTTGAGAATATGTTTGCTCTGCCAGTGATATATCAGAGAAACTCCTTCATGTAGCATCATGTAGAGCACTTGATTGCAATTAAAGGTTTCCATGTGCTGAATGTTATTTTTATACATTGTATACCCAAAAGTATCTGTTTTTTTATATTTACTTTAAATACCGGATTATATACAACTAGCATTTTATTATTTTTTATAGTAGACTTATTTCTGTTGGCATTTCTTCTCTTTTCTCTCCATTTTGTCATCTCCTGCAAATCTGTGTTTTTTAAGGCCTAGTTGGGTTTCAGGGCTCTATTAAAAGTTCAAAGGCAGCATTTACTACTGTAACTGGAGCTAGTCTGCACTGAGGCTTTTCACTAATGAGTTTGCAGGATACACTCCATACATTTGCAAAGAAAAAGACACACGCACTCACCTTTTTCTGGAGTCAGGCAACATGTGTTGCACTCATGTTGGCTGCAGCAATATTCCTCATCATTAGTAGGTCATCATTACAGTGATTGTGTCTTTTTGCCATTGATCTATCTGAAAGCTCACTTACGACATAAACGACATAAACCTTTCAGCACCACAATTCCAAATAATGTTTGAAGCAGTCCTAAACGTAAACTTTAAATTAAGATCTTATCATATATATATATATATATATATATATATA
>JBAMHX010000025.1:5809989-5823878 GCA_037177515.1 Pseudomugil tenellus | reverse complement strand
CCTCCATGCCTTCTCCAGTTCTTCCGCGAGGCATTGGTACTTCTCCAGTTTATTATATTCCTTTTTCCTGATATTTCAATCATTGGGGATGGATATATCAATCACTATGGCTTTCCTTTGCTTCTTATCCATGATCACTATGACTGGTTGGTTGCCCCCACAATATTATCCATCTGGATCTGGAAGTCCCAGAGGATCTTCGCCCTGTCATTCTCCACCACCTTGGGGGAAGTTTCCAACTAAGACTTAGGGGTCTCATATCTATATTCTGGGACTTAAGGGTCTCCAGTCCATATTCTGCATAGATGTTCTTATACACTATGCCAGCTACTTGGTTATGGCCTGTGATAAGCATTAGCCTATTTGCACACTGTATTGTGTGGTGGCATTTTTAATACACAAAGAAATTACTATTAATAATTGTTTTCCTCTTATAAACTGTGTGATGTCCACATAAGAGGTTCACTTATTTCTTATCAGGAAACACTAGCTATGGAGAAAAGTCACACACAAACATTCATGTGATGGGAAAAGGGTGTTCATCTAACTCATGTATAAGATTTATTCTAAAAAGACACCTACAGAGCTTCTTCCTTTGCTCTCAGCTCTGCTTCACTTTCCTTTAGAGCTCTTTCACTTTGTCTATGTAACCTTTCTGTATTATTGCAATAAATGTAAAAGACAATTTGACTCTGCATCAGTTTATTTTCTTACCCAGCAAAGATTTTTTCCACGACAATTGGTACTGGGCACAGCCATCTTCAAATCTGGAACCTGGAATCTTGGAGTACTCTGAATCTTAAGAATGTGCCAATCTGTAAAACATTATAACTTCGGTATTTCCATAACAAAACAAAACTCCAGGAACATGCAATTAGTCATTTACATCACTTTCCCTCAATTAGCATCCTTCTGTACCTGCATACTTTCCCCCAGAGAATAAAAATTGTCTTGTGGATTTTACATTATATAAGGACAATGAGCTGTTACCTTATGGGCCTGACAGATAATATAGGCAAGTATAACGCATTAGGTTGTGGCTTTATATCGTATTCTGCAGGCTATTTTGGTCAACCATATCAGATTGTTGGAGTTATTATGAAGATATTCAGAGAAAATTATTGTTTTCCAGATGAAAATGAATCAATTCCTTTGTTTTTGTCCACAATTTGCTGCTCTTGGTGCAAGAGTTTACATAAAGGTTGTGTTATCTGTTAAACAGTGAAACTTTGCTTTATTTCCACTTTTTTTTTCCACAGTTTCTACATTAGCAATTAGTATGCGTACCTGGGTGTAATGTTTTCCTTAATGGTGCTAGGAGCCAAAGCCTTTAAATAATATCTTTATTATATCCTTTATACTACTAATTAATTAATTTCCAATTGCCCTCAAATTGTGATGTTGGTTGGTTTTATTGGAATTTTTTAAAACCTGTGTTAAAGGGCAAATAAAGTTTGAATCCCTGTGATGGACTGGCGAGCTGCCTCTCGGTCGATGACTGCTGGGATTGGTTCCAACAACCAGTGACCCTGAAGTGATGGAAGCGGGTAAGAAAATGGATGGGTGGATGGAAGTTTGAAGTTCTTTCACTGGTATATGGCATGAATTTTTAATAATATAAAGAGAATGTTTGACATCCAATGAGTCATTCAATTTTAATTAGATTACTTATCTAAAAAAGTTTTTCCCCAGTCTTATTCTTGCATTCTTATCTTCAATCAGCTTATATTGTTTTCTATTTCATGCATGGGTATTTTTTTATTTCTCCAAGAAAACTTAGGACATTAGTCTGTGAAGAAGATAAGGGTGAAGACAGGGGAAGATGCATACCCCCCTTCAGAAACATACACACACAGGGAGGTGGGAAAGACCAGTTTCACATTAATGGAAAGACTCATTATCAAATTTATGAGACCTGGAGTAGCCAGGCCCCATCATTCTGCTGCTATGAGACAAGTAGTGAAAGAAATGCTGACAGGGAGATTGAGAGAGTTTCAGGAAGGATGTGGGTAGGAGGAAGAAAGGAAGATGAAGGTAAAGAAGGACCTCTGTGATAAAGACTTTATTAATGGTTTCATCTTTTCCCTTAACTTTGTTTTTCTGTTCCTTCTCCCTTTCACTTATAAACACACACAGCTATCCTTTCCTCTGTGTGTTTTCTTAAGACACTGATACTTCATGCTTCAAAGAGTAGACATGAACTGTTGCCACATAAATACAGTGAGCTTGTATTCAAGCTCACATGAACACACACAGACACTTTGAAACGTATTTTGTTTTTCTCTCTGTGACAACCCCAACGAAGCAGAGGAACTGATTCTGTAAATAACTTTGTCTGAGTTATCACATTCATTTATTTACAATCAAATACACAGAGGAACAGAGTGACACACATAAAAACAGTTTCCTGTTGCATTCAAAGTAGAGGCCAAGAAAACAGCTTATGGAACATGTCAGATGATTTCAGGTTCTTGGTAAAAGTGCTGGACAAGACCTTAAAGCATAGAACCATCACAGAATTTAAATGTTTGGTCAAGGGCTTTGTGCCCAGGTGGGGTGTCAGATGCCAGTAAAACTGCTAAACCTTGTCCAACACTTTGAAGTATTAAAATAGACTCATAGACTAGAAAATTCTGTTACCACTGTTCCCAGAACACTTTTTGTGCTTACATTGTTAGGGAAAGGGAGTTATCCTAGCCTAAATGTGAGCATGAATACAGGTTTATGATTAGTGACTAAGTTCATTATGATGAATGGCTTGGTGGTGACATTTGTCACACCTGCATAAATATGTGACTATCTGCTATCTCTGTGTCGCACAACACTTAGGCAAGCAGTAAATGACAAGCGATGCTCTTTACTGCTATCAGACCAGATCCTGAACCCTGAGACTGTGACAGAGACACATAACAGAGATCCTGTTTATCTTTTCTCACCCACTCCAACACTTATAGTTGGGATAAGTGCCTTCAAGCTTCCCTCTCAACTGCATGAGATACAAGCACACATTTAACTTTAACACTTGCACCCATTGAGGTTGGTGAGGTGGCCTTCATCACAAACCTGTAAGCTATTGGTCCATTCTTTTTCCAGTTTGTATTTTAGGATAGGTACCCTCCCAGCACAACATAATCCATCAGAGAGTTAGTGCTTTTGGACAGTAGTTGTTGGTCCAGACAGCTCAAATATATATGATTGGTTTAGTAAATGCTTGCAGTATTGGGAACCTTAAAAGAATACGTGTAACATGTAACAGTTGTCAGATTATGAAGTGCCTTGTTGTGACATAGAGGATTGGGATCAGCTTTGCGCATGAGATCACTAATTTGATGTTTCTCCTGCAACATTTCCTCGACAGTCACTATGCTTTTCAGTTTTTTAACAATGGCACAATTAGGCTGTTTGGTTGTACTGTTTAGACTGAATCTGCATAGTAATGTAAAGGTTAAGGGTAGGGTTGCAGTGAATATGAGTCTCTCACTACTAAACCGGAAACAGTGTTTCTTTATTGTGTTGTGTAGAGGTAGTAAAAGATTATCCATTATCATTTCCGCAGTATGTGCAGCTTTGCTCTCTGGACAATCAACCCTGTTGGCTCCAGAATTCCCTAAAGCAATGAACTAGCTGAGTCATCTTGATCAGTTTATTTGTTTTTAAGTCTCTGACTGATGCTGCTTCCCCAACAGATGTCTGCAAAGCTGATTTCACTTTCAGTAACAGACTCATAAAATATATATTACATCTTGGTGCTGATGTTAAAATGATCTCAACTTTGTTAAGAAGAAGAGTCTTCTCAGTTATGTTTGTAGATTAAGACAAGATTATTTGAATTTATAATCTAGTCTGTTGCCCAGCTGAACTCCAAGCTACTTCTGTTCAGTTCTGTTACTCTTGAAGTCAGCAATCATCTCTTTTGTTTCTGTTCAAGTTGAGGTTGTGGTGAAGAAACAAATTCACAAAGTGACTGACTAGTTGTTGCACAGGCTAGGATGAGCACACTCGAACTTCTCATTGAAGTGGACAAACAATGAACAAGATCTCCAGGAAATAATTCAACTGAATCCAATAGATTCGAGAAATGATCGAGAACTGTTACCACTAGATGAGCCAACCATCCTGTAATGACTGAAAAGTCAAGCAGCAATAAATACTGCCACTGAATGCAGATGAGGTGCATGTATAGATCCTAGTAACCAGGAAAATGGAGAGCCACACCACAACCACACACTAGGGAAGGGACATAAACCACACCACCAAATGGTTGTAGAAGTACACATCTGGAATCTCTGGAGTTTCTCACATAGCTGATTTGCCATGAAAACCATCATCCTCCTCGTGTTGCCTAATTTAATCTAGTTGAAGCAAGTAGATGATGGCCCAACCCCAAGCTCATTGCGAAAAGCAAGCTGTATTCTGAAAGATCTTTTCTTGTTTATTGAGGTGTTCCAATAATAGTCTCTATATGAATTCCATGCTGTGAGATGTTGAGCCAACTGGTTTATAGTAATTTAGGTCAGATTGTTCAGATATTTAGGTATTGAAACATAGCTGAATATATTCCAAATCACAGAGAATCTTTTATGACACAATTATGTTGAAATGGCCGTTTAGGATCCTACACAGCAGGTTTACAGAACCTTGAGGATGACACCATTGACTTAAAACCAGGAAACACTGAGTCTCCCTCTAAGACCAATTCTCCTTGTTTTTAGTCAATTTCTTCACTTTTATGAAGATATTGGTCTGTCTTTCAATGCTCTTTTGGCCAGGTAACCCCACCTCCAGCTGTAGATGCAAGCAACATGAACCGATTCTCAACTCTGTTCCAGCAAAGAATTGGTGCCTGGATTGAACCAGTTTTGAAAGCCAGGATCCAGTGCTTAGTATGGCTCTAACCCCGAACCAGCACTGGAACCATCTTGGTCAAAATGGGGCCTCACAGACCAGAGGTGGAGGCAGAAGAGGTCTCAGTATATTCTGATTAGGAGGGAGTGAGGTCCATAAACCACCCCAATACATGACACACTTTTGGGAAAGTGTATAAGAAAACAAGAAAACAACAGTACAGATCATGAAAAGTTGCTCTGGTCCACATTTTGAACCAAGATGGAAATTGGCATGTTTCCGCTGGACCTGCATGTATGTTGTTAAGTCCCATCATTGCAACATGTACCATGTAGGTGCTATCTGATGACCAGCTAATGGTGCTTATGGCAAAGTCCCCCACCCCACCCCATCCCTCGCCCCTTGAGAGCTTTCCCTGCACACTGTAAATCTCACTAATAAGGCCCGGGCCCCAGGCAAACCCCCTCTGTTTTGCCATGAAGCGATAAATAACGGCGGTCTCACCCAACAGAGAGCAACTGGTCAGACTTAACTACAAAGAGCAAACCCAGAAGTTAGGGCTAATAACTGTGGATATCAAGACTCAGCATACACTTTATGATATCAGAGAGAGCAAGGCTATAAAGAAGATAAATGCATGTATTTTGTCTCTGTAATTCTGGGTAATTAAGAGGTCATAGATAGGATAAATGCTGGAATAAGGAGGGTGGCAACTTGTCTACCACATCAAAATTTCCCTGTGTTGTTTTAATGGAAATCTGGTTCTTTTCTGTGTTTCTAAGGTAACGACTGATTGCTCATGGAGACAGCCGTCTGACACAATGTCCTCACCCCCGCAAGCTCATTAATTACACAAGTAAACCCGCACACACACAAGTGCACACTTATCGCTTATCTTCCTTACGTATGAAGTTTGAAGTAATACACAACTCTTGTAGGACTGGGAGGAGGAGAGTGGGGTGATAGGGGGCTGGAAGGCAAGTAGATAGAAGAAGGGAGGTTATAGAAGGAGGAGGAGTCCTGCTTCAGAGAGGGAACTGTTGAGTTTCTGTTAAAAATGACTTTCAGGGTGAGAGGAAGTGGCAGGGGTCAGTATCATAACCCGTGATCCCAACTTGTAGGTTCCATTGACGGCTATCAATGTGCTGATTAGGAAAACGATAAATGTGTTTAGTTCTGTTGGTTCCCCCGAGATCTCTGTTTTTTAATATATTTGTCAGATTATTGGATGAAGTTAATCAGTCAGCCCTGTGAAAAAAAACAGGACCTAGATGTGGTAGGTTACAGATCTATGAGGGCTGGGTGATGATGCGGTCTACTAGCAGAGGAAGTTTTTCAGGGGAAGTTTTTCAGAGCTTACGGTCCATCTCCAGTTTCCTGGTCTGCTCAGAGGTGCTTTGCCTCATAAAGAATGTTTAAGCTGTTCTTGTGTTTCCCATTATGCCACAGAGGAAATGTTTTATTAAATTATCTATGATTCCTGTGTTTTTGTTATCATGCACCATAAGCTTGACAGTAAATGGTTAAACATGGCCTGGAAATTTATGCTTGTTTAACAATCATGCAATTTCTTTTCTGCACATTTATAAACTTGACCTTTTAGACAGATAATTGTTGCAGGATGACACAATATAACACAACATAAATATAAACTATATAAACAATTTACAAACATTCATTTAGGGCTCCAAATTCTTTATGACTTTATATTGAGCCCATAATTCTGCCTTCAGATGGTTTCAGGGGACATTAAGCATTGTCTGTCTGTTCTTTTGTGATCAATTTTACTTTTATAGTTTAGAACTTTTGCTTATTTATATGATGTTTACTACTGTTTGTCAAGTTTTTGGTAATGGTGGCTTCAAATGGAAGTTTTATTTTCAACCACTCGCTTTACTCCACATAAGCTTTTCATCAACCAGACTATAAAAAAATACTATTCAAAGGAAGTTCTATAAATCACAGTCATCTACTGTGCAGACAAAAAGGATGAGTATTTTCTTAAATAACTGAAAAATTCATGAATATTTTTATTGGGTGAAAATAAATAAATATAAGCATTTCATCCAAGAAATGAACCAGTTACTTTGTTAAAGCTCTTACATATTGCATAACTTCACCAATATCCCTTTACAGCCTACAAAGAGACTGGGGTTTTTTTTGTGTCTTTTTGATAACTTATTGGAATTGTTTTCATGCTGCAGGCCCAATATTTCAACAGATTTCATGCCACCACAGTGAAATACTTTTTGGATAGATTTGTGGTCATTTCATGTATTTCACAGTGTGCATGGAAGGATAAAGGTTCAGCAAGACAGGAATGATCTGTGAATAGACTGAAAAGAAGGGAGAGGCAGCTATGAAAAGCTATAAACATTACTTAACACAGAATCAAATGTTCATTACGGACATTATTATAAATGTTTTAAAGCAGGGCTGCACAGTGGCGCTGTTATTAGCACTCTGGCCTCACAGAAAGAAGGTGGCTAGTTTGAAGCCTCGACTGGGGGGGAGGGGTGGGGGGGGTCTGAACAGGGGTCTTTCTGTGTGGAGATTGCGTGTTCTCTCCATGTTTGTGTGGGTTTTCTCCAGGTACTCCGGCTTTCTCCCACCTTCCAAAGAAATGCATGTTAAGTTTATTGATCACTCTAAAATTCTCTGTAGGAGTGAGTGTGAGTGGTTAGTTGTCTCTCTTTGTTGCCCTGTAACGGACTTGCGACGTGCCCGAGGTGTACTCTGCCTCTTGCACAATGATTGCTGGGATAGGCTCCAGCTTCCCCCTGCAACCCTTAATTGGATAAAGTGGTTAAGAAAATGGCTGACTGAAGTTTCAATGCAAAATATGTTATTTTCTGCACATTTTATGCTCAATAATGGCCCATATTTTACTCACACATTCTGTCTCTGTCTCCAAACCTCACAACCATACCTTTAAGACACACACATGCATCTACACACACTGTGACGTATGTGTGAATAATAAGGTGTTAATTCTGAATGTGTTGCCAACATGCTGTCACTCACGCTTTTAGAAACTTCCATTGATTTCTTTTTTTTCTCCTCCTTTAAGTCTTTGTAGTGAGTGATTTTTTTTCCTCTGATGATTTTATCCAAAACACCTGTTGTGACGCATAAAGTATGCATTTCCCTGTAAATTCCCTGAGGAGTGTGTTGCAGAGATTATGTGTTTGCATGTTTATACTAGTAATCAAAGCTGCAAGATGTCACCTCTATGCTTCACTGACTGCTGTTGCAACAAACTCATGGCATCTGCCTTAACTTGTGATTACGTGGTGAGCTTTTAGAGCCCTAATTCTCTGCATCGTTACGGGGTGTTACTTTTCACCAGTGTCAATGTGTCTTTCCTGCGCTTTCAGATACAGATGTCTAGGATTTGGGGCTTTCTCCTTTCAACACTCTGTCTCTCTGGCTGATGATTACAGATAACACTTCTTGCTGGATCACTCTGGCCTTTCCTCTCTCACCCCCCTCCTTCACGCTGTCTTTGCGATAAGCGATATGGCGATGTTTACCCCCAGATAACTTTATTTTGACTGCTTATGTGCCCCTATGCCAGTGGTGTGTGCATTTGTGTGTGTGTTTCTTGGGAAGGTTGCTGACAGACATGGACAACCGGGCAACAACAGCATAGAGATGGCTGATCAGGGGGTAAGAGGTACTTGAAGTTTTGTGAGTGCGTCTATGGTACTAATGGGCTACTCAGACCACACCTCTTTTGTTCCCTCCATGCTACCTCAGTTAGCACTTCTGCTTGTTAGTGTCACAGAAAGAATTCTGCTCTCTAAACTTGATAATGAGAAACCTCAGACCTTTGGTAAAAAGCGATTTTACACTGGCACGAATATAAATGGCCACATTTTCCCTGCCGTCATGTATTTTGGGCATCTTGTGTAAGTTTATGATAAGTTATTGTTGAGCAAGACTTTACACCAAACACATATAGCAGAGCTAAATATGTTACCCACACAGCCTATACTTTTGTGTATGCCTTTTGGATAGATGTAGGTGTGTGTGTGTACTCCACATCAATGCACATTTCTGTTCTAAATTGGCCAAGATGCTTTGCATTTTATTAGCTCCTGTCTTAGCATCTGTTAGATGTTTGGTGTTATATTTAGCATTTACATCCCTCTGTCTGAAATTAGTGAAGCCACAGTGGAGCTAATTCTGGGAAATATATGCTAAAATAAGGTCCACATAAAACACATTCTCTGGTTTCCGCTTGCCTGGCTCTCTCTGATCACCCTGCTGTAACCTGCTAATCACAAGCAGCATGGCAGAGCGCTGGTTCCAGCCCACTATGTTTAGTGTTTACAAGGCTCAAACATGGCCCTGTTTAGACATGATAAACTCATATAGGCAAAGAGAGACAGATGCAAACACACCCACACACACACTTTTTGAAGCATATGCTCCTGTACAACCCACATGTAGGAAACAAACACTCACCGTCCATGCTGTTGTAATTTGATTTGAGGAAGATAGGTTTCCATACATCCTGAGGACCATCATTCCCCTCTGACTTTGATAACATCTGTTGCTGCACTACAAAGACAATCTTTGACAGTGTTGTTGCGGTTTTGTCACTGTGCAGAATGGTTTGTTTTCTGCTCTTATAAATGTGTAGTTCATCTAAGTACTTTCTGCTTTTGAAATTTTTAAATGACTAATATTAATTTACATGATGATTCATCCAGTGTACTTGAAGGGTAACCATTGTTTCTTGTGTGGTGAAATACAGGAGTACTGCACTCTTTTCTATTGACCAATCAAACTCTGTATAAATGGAGGGAGAGGTTGATTTGTATTCACGAAAGTAAGCATGGTTGGTGTTTTGTTTTAGTTCTGATTCTGCCCTTTACCACTAATTCTCTTTATTCAGAAGCCAAGTACCAAAGGGTTCCAAGTTATGGAGATGGTGTTGTCCTGTTGATTTCATCAAAGGGGACTCACAACAGACCAACAAGCTGTCTTTGAGGCATGCTTGCAGGTGGATTACTTTGCATGAGTTGTTGCCTCAAATGGAAGACTACACATGCAGTGTGGTTCCTGAACTGGAGTAGAGCAGAACAAGAAACTCAAATCCAGATATCGCCTTTTGTGGTGATCTGGATGCTATGCTGATCTGCTGTGGGGATAACAGAGCTAAAAGGTGAAACAATTAAAAAAAATCATTCTGGCCACTTGGGTTGTCTGGATAAGCCTAAAGATTAAAGAAAGAATTTCAGTCCACTTGAATGGGCTCGTAGTAAAATTACTTTCCATTGAAAAATGCTAGTTGAGGTAATTTGAGCATCAAGTCAGGATGCCTTCTAGATGCTTCCCATGTGAGCTATTTATGTCCTATCAGGAGAAAGCAACAGTCAAAACGTAAGACTTGTCGCATGAATTGACTTAGTAATGTTCGGATTCCCCTCATCTAAGCAAGAAGAAGTCGTGTCATGCACTTATTCTTAGACAAGGGATCTCAAGCTGGCCTACAGGACACCACAAAGAGATATTGTCTTAGGCCATTGCCCCTGTGACTTAACCCCAGATTACCATGAGTAGATTAATGGATTGCAGTTTATATTAATTTCATTTATCCTTGATTTAAGCAAAATTTACGAGATATCTATTTTCATGTTCCAGAAAAGTACTAGAAAGGGTCGTTCATACATGACACTGATATGCTCATTTACAGTCAGACTGATGGAAAGTTTGTATTGAAGGAGCTCTGTTTTCTCCTTACAGCATTTTCACTTGGATGCAATCTGACTGCTGTAAATAGTGGAAACAGACTCAGGACTATGTGTTTGATTAAGTCTAGTTTTATTATTTCAGTGAAAGTTTTAATGAGAGATCGTTACATCTGCAATTAGCACGATCAATAAATGAGTAAATTTCCACATTAACCACATGAAAATTACAAGTCATTTATCTATTTATGTCTTATGTAACATGCATATTTGTTTTAATAACTGAAACAAGTAATCATAGTCCTGTTAGCCTGAGATCTGAGCTAATGTCTACTCTTTCTCCTTTCCCCTTCCTTTCCTCAGTGGGCCCCGATGGCGTTACAGAGCATGACGCCTACAGCAGCCAAGGGAGTCATAGCTTTGCTCCTAAATTAAATACAACTCTCAGAGGAGAGTGGACTGCTGACCACACACACAGACAGCATAGATACACTGCCTTTAGCATTATGTGACATACACTGAATATAAACTGGCAGCGAAACTTCAGATGCATGCAGATAAATCAGTCCTTCACACACATTCATGCACAAAGCTATATTGTTTGAGTTGGTAAAAGTCCGCGGGATTTATCTGTTATCACTTAGAGGCCAGTTTTTCAAGGATCGAAACACAGTGGAATTATGGGAGATTGGGTCAAAGGCCAAGGCCAGGAGCAAAATAGAGTGTGTTTGTGTGGAGGAATGACAAAATGGTCTCGTCTGGGAGGACGTCTGCATGGATCATCAGGCCTGTGATGGAAGGTGTTCATGAGGAATTTTGATTAGCATTGGGAGAAAACAAATCCGAGGAGATGGGAGAGTGAGTAAGGAGTGTCAAACGACCTGAAGAACATTTTTTTTCTTCATGTCAACTTCTGTTGAGATTGTTATGCAATGGGTTGGCTGTGAACTATGAGGAAAGAGTGAGAACATTTTTATTTTGCCCAGTGTGTCCAGTCAGGAATCTCAGGGTAGCTAGTCTAAATAGCAACAGTGGTTGTATGAATGGTGTTGCTGAAACTCCAGAAATCTTCTCAGAGTATAGTCAGTGGTTGTGGCTCATGAACAGATGATCAACAAGAAATAGTAAACTGTGGCTGTCCTATTTCCACTAAAACTGGAATGTTAGTGTTCAGCTAAACGTGGACATAAACGCTAACCATAATTTAAACTATTTCTAAATACTTACTGGTTAATCAAATGAAGATAAAAGTGGAAAATCAGTTCAAATGATGCCACTAAAGCCAGATGAGTGTGTGCTTCAAGACCGAAGCTTGAAGAGGACCTGATCAAGGCTTCGTTGGTGCTAGATGCCAGGGATTTGGGTGCAAATTTAGACTTTCAGTGGAAAGATTAATCCGCAGGGATCAAATAATACTTGGATTTGAGATTATTTTGCTTACTGAACCGCAGATTTAGTCTATTAATTGTGTACATCTGAAAGAAAAATGTAAACCTGAATGTATGCTTCTTCAAAGCTCTAAAATGCACAACTTAACTTGACTGCTGATTTAGAACAACAAAGTGCACTTTTAATAAATGATGACAATTTTGCTGCCTTTTAAAGGAATTATTCAGGTCTTTGTGGCATGTTCTGCCTCAAACATAACTCCAGTTAGCAGTGACCTGACAGTATAGAAGTAGCTATTGATCTAATTACCACTAGCATCACAATTTGCTTGACAGCAAATTACCAAATCACTGCAGAGTAGAGCATCCCCGTGGTTAAACTTACTTTTAAATATGTTTAGCATCAATACACAATATTTGTATCTTGCCAACATATTTCTGTTTTTACAAGAGACTTTTCTGCATCCAATGGTTGACCCACGATCATATAAAATAATTAAATATATTTGCAGATGGTTCACCATAGCTATGGTCTATGTACGATTGTGTAAAAAAAAACTGCTGTAAGACTTATCTAATATGTATAGTCATGTAAATTTTATAATAGTGTTACATCTATATGAAAATCTCTTCTATCTAACCCTTTTCAGTTCAGACAAAACATCCTGAAGGTGTTTTAACATTTGACTTTTATTTATAATGTAAAACCTAACTTTCAGTCACTAATTTAAGGCATTCTTATTGTGGTACACTTGTCATACTTGCACTTTTATCACACACAGTGTTTGAAAACACACATTTAAATTTCCGAGTCGAGTCTCAAATCTTTTGAAACATGGGAATGTGAGAAAGGGAGTGCGATTGAGAGAAACCATAATTCTTTTGGCCTTGCAGTTAATAGCACATCACCAGAACCAGCAGGTCATAACCTTTCCTCACAGTTTTATTTCAATTACAGACACAAGGGCTTGTGTGTGTGTGTTTGTGTTTGGATGAACACACATGTGTAGACTGATATGAAGTGTGAAAGGTGTTTATTTGGTCATAGGTCTAAACCGGATGGAAAGGTGGCGGTAACAGCAGCACTGGGAGATGATTTCATGAATGTTCTGCACACATACACACCTCTCTGTGTGTGCATGTATGTGTGAGGGGCTCATGCTACATTTGTGTGCGAATGCCGTGTCTTTCCCAGCAGCACCTCCTGTAGCGGGCTGGTCATGGGAACGAAGCACTCTCACATAAAGCAGCTAACAAGGAGGGGTGATATGAGACTTGAAAAAGAAATGACCAATGAGGTGCTCAATGCTTTTCTGTAATTTACCCTAATTTAAGAAGGAAATGAAAAAATGAAATAAAATTCTCCACTTACCAGCCACTTTATCAACACTTGTACACGGATCAACTGTTCACATAGCAAGAACTATGTAGACATGTTCAAAATTACTTGAAGTTCAATCTGAGCATTAAAATGAAAAAAGTAGCGGATTTAAAGGAGCTATACCTGATTTTGCATTTTTTGCCATTTTCATCTAATTTTCATCTATTTTTGCATCAGTTATGTACATAACTTGGTACGTTTTTAGGGTCATTGATGATTTGTTAATCGTTGCAGATAATGGAGCAATACAACTGTAAATCGTGGGAGCAATAGTACTCTGTATTGCCCATATGCAACAGGTAAGAGAAACAAACCAGAGAAGAAAAAGAGGAACAAGAAAAAGATGAGACAGAAGTACTTAATAAATAGAAAAATGCACAGAAGAAATTGAGAATGACAAAAACACAATTGTTTTTCTTCTGGTGTTTTTGGATGGATGTTAACAACTAAAGAGACTTTGTGTAACATTTATGGTTGTTTTGTGGTTAACTTGAATAATAATAATAACAATAACAATAATAATAATAATAATAATAATAATAATAATAATAATAATAATAATAATAATAATAATAA
>JBAMHX010000025.1:5795620-5809406 GCA_037177515.1 Pseudomugil tenellus | reverse complement strand
TCCTTACCGCGAAGGAGGGTCTAAGGACAGGAAGTCCGGGATCTGTTTAGTTTAATATAGTCACTAATTGTGTGTATAAGTTATGTCTATTGTTCTCTTTACCTGTATGTGAAGCCCTCTGAGACAACTTGTTGTGATACTGGGCTATATAAATAAAATTGACTTGACTTGACTTGACTTTACCATTGACGAGTGAAAATGAAATAAGAAATCTCAGCTTCACTGGTAGAGTGAGTTAAGGTCATGAGTTAAGAAACATATCGGCTTGCCTTTGTAACAAGTTTTATTCTAGACTCTTTGCCTGTAACAATACAAATAATGTAATTCAAATGATAGGAATAAATACATGGTACAAACAAAGTATGAAGGATGTAACTGGACTCAACCAGCTTGTATCTACAGCCATGCATTACTAGCATGAAGCCCCAGAGTGCAGTTAATAATCAGTAGATGTAAAATAAACTAACCACATACATTCTGAAAAAAGAAAAAAAAAAATAATGCACATGTCTTGTCATTCACTCAGTCATGAGAACAGCATGTAGTTTTAGATAGATGCAGGAGAAGGTGACTGAAAAAAATCTACAGCACTTGTGTAACGTTTTCAATGTCAATATGGACCAAAAATCTGTAAGAAATGTTTCCATCATCTTGAATGTAAGATAGGAAGAAAAAAATGTGTTAATAGACCTGTGTATAACCTATGCTGACTACAGATAAAACCTGTTGTATTATTATGAGAAGGATCAGTTGTTATCTGCAGTGCAATGATGCTAACACAATTTGCATGACGCAAAACAACCGTCACTATAAACAAGCATGCACACATTCAGAGCACACAAGTCTAAACACAACACAAGCAGTAACCCAAGAGTGTCTGTCATACGGCAACTGGTTACAGATGAAACAGAGGGGACTACCTCTCCAGGCCGGTCTCATGTGTTTCCTTGTCTCCATAAAGATCCAAACTTACGATAGTTTCGCCTCGCTGCAGGTGTAAGTGTAAGCTCTTGTGCAAACTGCAGGAGAGACCTCAAGAGATAAAGAGACCAAAGCAGAGAAAGGGAGAGAGATGAGTGAGGAGATTAGGCTGATGCTTGGCGCCTGTCTGTGGTTCCAGTGAAGTAATGTGTCACCCGGATCCTGAGGGTGTTGACAGCAGAGCCAAGGAAAAGAGACTGTTGATACTACTTGAAGTTCTTTAGCTCTTTGTGCTGTTTCTGTATATTTTGATAACTTGGAACCAGACCAAGAAGGAAAAGTTAAGTTTTCATATTCTCATAAACTTGCCTGAAACAAGACAAACACACTTACAAAAGTAAAATCTTTGCTCAGTATGATTATTCAATTCAATTTTATGTATATGGCACCATTTGACAACAAATTAATCTCAAGAAAATTTAGAGCAATTCTGCTTAATAAAATGATAATTCAATGAAAACAAATAATTTATTGGTGTAATTTTAAAAAATTGTGTTTATGTAAGCCTCACACTGTATCAAATCTTCACTTCACTTGAATTTCTCTTGCTGAGAATGCATAGAGTGACAGACAACAGTGGAGAGGAAAGATGGCCTTTTAACAGGAAGGAAAAACATCTGGCCAAACCAGACTGAAGAACGGAGCCCATCTGCCTCAACCAGTTGGGGTTGGAGAAGACAGAAAAGAGGGAACAACAAGTTCTACTTCCAGCTATCAGATATCTGAGAAAGAGAAGCATACATGTATTGAAGCAATGTTACATGTATTCAAACAGAAAAAAAATCAGTGCACTGCAGGCAGCACCTTTGCCCAACTACACTACAGCAGTTCGACTGCACTTATCTATGATGTCCTCTACTGTTTGATTTAGTGCTTGTGTTGGTCTTATTCTTAGATTTAAGTCGTTTTGAGAAAAGCATCTGCTAAATGACTGTAATGTAATGTAAAATAGAGATAAAAGTAGCATCAATCTACACCTATTGCAAATAAAAGGCATGTCTAGTAGCTAGTTCTAGCTATAAGTTTAGTTATTTAAGAAAGCTTTGAAATAATTAACTTTTTAATTATGTTCTTCTTGGTGATTTTAAGTTAATTTATTATTTTATTATGATTCTTGCTCTGTTTTTATTCTTTTTTTATTTCTATTTTAACATCTGTAATGCTTTTAATGTTTTTATGTAAACCACTTTGAACTTTTGTGTACATGAAAGATGCTATACAAATAAACTTGCCTTGCCTTTGAGTCTAAATGTAAAGAAGAAAGTTTCTGCTATCCAAATCCAAATTAGGAGTCAGTTCCATAAGAGTGAGGCTGGATATCTGCCGGCTCTCTCCTCCATTTAGTTGCTTTTCCTGGTGTTGATATGTTTTAACATCCAAACATAATCTTTGCAAATAAGTCAACATCTCCAAATCTATAAATATAGATCCACGCAGACTTACAGATAAGATGCAAACACAGGTTTTGGACATTGAAGTTGAACATTTTGGGAAATGTCATCCATAAAGATTTCCTCCAGCTCCAATTGCAACACCTATGCCTTGACTGAAAAAAAACAGGCTTTGTTGCTATGTGACATCATATTTTGTACCACTATCATCTTGTTTAATCCGTTCATATGATATAGGTTTTTATTAACCAAGACACTGATGGCAACCTGCCCAGGATGAGGGAGATAGGATCTCTCTCATCAAGCAGCAGCAACACTTCCACAATCCTGAATTAGACAAAGTATGCATTAATATACTAATATAATCAGCTAATCAGCTTCTGTGGTGAAAGACACATATTTTAAGTAAATAGCAAACGCATGAAACTGAATTTATGTTTCAACACCACACATATAAAGTTTTTATAAGTAGTGCAAGAGATTAAAGTCATACTGTTTTCTACTTTTATCATTCTAAATAGGACTACAGCTGATTCATTTCCTGCTGATATTGTTTTGCACTTGCCACTAACTTGGGCTTTCTTGTGACACGATAAAAGTAAAGGGATTGAAGGGGTGATAAATTACCTGTGTTGATAAATCTTAACAGATTTGCTATGTAAGAAAAAGTGAGAAACACATTCGGACTCTCCCTGATGTCAAAAGGATGGGTTGCTGTGCTGTATATAAAAGACTTTGAAAGTTAATTGAGCTGAAAATGCTCTTTGTGATTTGTTTCCAAATACTTTAAAGTACAAAGTGCAAGTCCTGCAGTACTGACATTGCAAGTTATCATTCTTTAAACAAAAATGTCATTTATTTTAATAATTGATTTGACTGACTTGAAATGAATGATTTAAGTAAGAAAATCTTTCAGTTCCTCCTCCTCACCATGTGGACACAACTTTCCCTTTTAGGATCATAATGTTGTCTTAAGTCTTGAGAGTTGGTATTAATATTACTACCATTACCAAAAGGACAGTTATGTTTGCATCCAACACTGACTCGTCTTTTGAGTTGGATGCCTTTTTCATCCTTGAATGACTCAGTGGCCTAAATAAACAAAGAATATTCCTTTGGAAATGGTCGAAAATGAGTGAAATAATAGCCAATGAAAGCCTTCAGAAAACCCGGAGACTACTTAACCGATTAAAAGAAGCTGTGGCTGCTTGGAATGTGTTTTTGTGGCGTAATCTTTTCCCACTTCTGTGAAAACTGTAACAATTTCTGCTCTTATCGCACGCAAATGTCCAATGTGGAAGTGTGATGAGTGTGTGTGCATCTGTCCCTATAAGTGAATCACACATGGTTTTCTCATATCAGTTTTACAGCCTTTTGCTGTGAAACCCTGACCAGTGTCTAACCATCTGTCCTTCTCTCTGGATGCTTGTAATAACCAGTTAGCCTCCATCCCCTCTGCCCTCGCTGCCCTCCTACACCTGGACGTTCCGTCCGCATCGCAAGTGTTCAAATAGACTCAACTTGAAACGTTTTTCTTTTACACTTTAGGTTGAAACATTCACGTTTAAAGCATGTTGTTATTTTAAAACATGAAAAATTATTGAAAAACATTCAATATCAAAATAAGTTGCTTACACATGAGACACATTATTTCAAACCCAGATATTCACAGGGGACAAAGTTGTACACTAAAATGTTCAAAGGCAGTTTTATGTAGTGACGTATACTCAACGTCGCTCCAAAACAAAGGAAAACCCGCGAAAAATAACAACTGCACAAAACACCGCTATGGAACAAATTGAGGCCGCTGTATTCTTTGTCTGCATGACGGGATTATTAATTATGGACAGTCACATCAGGTGGGTAACATGGAGGCTGGAGGAGCTTAAAGAGAGACCCAAAAGAGAGCGAATCAAGCTACTTCCTCGTTTCATGGATGAAGAAAGGTGAGCGCAGTGCCACAGACAAAGGACATGTACATTTTACTTATAAATCCGCCGATTGTATGTCCTCAGAGTGAGTAAACATGCCTGTAAAAGGTGGAGCTATAACCTACACCAGATGTAGTTTTATAAAACCAAAGACGTTGCTTCTAGGAAAGTAAATTTGAATCAACAAATAAAACAAAAAGGAGTCATCTGAGCTTTTTCTTTATTTTTGTAAAAATAAGACAATAAGATTTGATATGAAACTGACCAGTAAAATGCTAAACAACAAATAATGGATGTATTATAATAAAATCAACAAATAATTTAATTGAGCAATATTTCTCCATGTTTTAATTTTTCATTTTA
Source organism: Pseudomugil tenellus (assembly GCA_037177515.1). Classification (NCBI taxonomy): domain Eukaryota; kingdom Metazoa; phylum Chordata; class Actinopteri; order Atheriniformes; family Pseudomugilidae; genus Pseudomugil; species Pseudomugil tenellus. The sequence continues at coordinate 5,804,740 of JBAMHX010000025.1, read as the reverse complement.
ATAATTTATATTTTTAACATGTTTTTTTATTCATTCTCTTTTTTTTTCATACAAGCAATAAAATTATGTTTTCAACAGATGAAGACTGGAAGCAATCTTTCAAACAAAAGAAGGGGGGGAAAGCACCTGACATGGGACCTGAAGTCTCAGAGATGCATCTAACATGTCAAATGATCCATTTACTATTGGTCGAGGCCACTATAATGGTTTCCATGGTGGAAAGGTTGCTGTTAAGACACCATTTTTAGGAAGAGCGATGGAAAATAAGAATGATGTCTCACAACTAATAGCATTTCCATTTACCAAACTATCTCCAATCAACTGATCATGAATTGTATTTCTGATCATGGTAAATATTTTAATTAAAAATTTCTAGTTGCACAAAAAGAAAAAGAAGGTTTTCCATGCAACACTCCTAAGCGAATTTCCCAGGAATATATACTTCTGCAGGAGCAGGATGTGAGCCGGTTAGTGTATGTCACATAAATCTATAGATAAACAGTACGTTAAGCCAACCAAATAAAACAGCAGCCTATTAAAAATCAAAGTTTGAAGACATGTTGCTTAGTAACCCTTTAAATAGAGTGTGAGGTTCTCGGTAACTGTTTAATTGCTGGGTGTTGAATTGCGTCGTCTGGGCATAACCAAGGATACTTTACATACCGTCCTATGTGTGGGTGACTGATCGTGACTTCAGCTGTGGTAGTCTTCACATACAGTATGTCTGACAGACACGTTCTTCTGCATACATTGTTGATAATGTCATCTGTTCCACTTTGCTGTATTACGAAACAATAACCCATTTCTGTAGGGCAAGGTACACTCTATTTACCTGTCCACTGCTCTTGAAACCATATGTTGAATCTAAAGTCTTTCAAATGTTCCTTCATAGCCAAACACTAGACAGACTATTTATGCATAGGGTTTCAAAAATTTCTGCATAACTTTAATTTAAACAGAAAAATATTTACATTTAAATACTTAAGAAAGATAATTGATATCCTGTTTAAAGGAATATGTGTAACTTTTGGCCGTCAGCATCGCTAAACCTGTATCTTCCCACAGGCCACACAACACTGTTCGCACTTTGACCACCAGACTAATTTTCAAAAAGGATCATTTATCCTTGAAGGATAGGATTCTGAGTGGCTCTATTTATTTATGGTTATATAGGATCTGTAATTAGCTTCAGCTAGCAAAATAAATACCCAGACGTCTAGTGTAATGTTCTGCACCTCATCACGCTCTTACTGCTACTGTTTTAAATAAATACTGGCTGAAAGATGTGAAATGTACATCACATTTTGGTACATTTGCACAGCAGGCAAATAGCTATCTTACCAGTCTAATAATACTGAAGCTAACAGAGAGTGGGTTTTGCATCCACACTGTTCCATCATCACACTTCAACGAGCAAATTCTTTGCCAATCAATTATTAAAAAAAATATCCTAAATAAACTAGTCATTCTAACTGAATCAACTAGCTCCTTTTCTATGATACCAGTTCACCACAGTCATCTCCAGACCCTTTTTACAGACCCAGTTCAATTTATTATAATCCAATTATACTTCCATTAAAAGAAAAACATTCCAGGGTCCACTACAGTCCAATTTATAATAACTGTATTTGAATAGATAAATTAATAAATAATAATTTCCTGAGTAGGGAAATTAATGATTTCCACAGAACCTTCTCTTTGATTCAATACCAGTCCTAAGCATGTGGAGTGATGGACATCAGTGAAGAAGAAAACATTCCCAGAAAGGAAACAACCTTCATCAAACTTAGGAAGTGTGTCAGCTGTTTGGGAGTGGAAAGGATCAGACATGGGTTTTTTAGCCAGGGACACATGCTAAGAAAAAAGAGAAACACAAGTTAATGACAGTGATCTCTTATGTGTATGTATAAAGGAAAAAACAGGAAAGAGGAAAAAAAAAGTAGACATACCCCAACAGTCCAAACCTAAAGCAGCATAATGTAATGAATAAGGATCAGTGAGACAGGTATAGCTACAAGCATGATCAAAAAGGAATGTTTTGAGACCAATCTTATAAGTAGAGAAACTAGCCAGAAACTTTAAGAAATGCAGCTAAATTGTAATTATTAAAGTGAAATGTCCTACTGGATAAGTTTTAAACTAGTCAGTACCTTATTCTGGATGAATGAACAACTGTGCAGCATGAAGAAGAAGAACAAGAGCATAAAACATCATATATCAGATGTGTCAGGACAAACGTGTAGGCATGTCAAGCTAAATTGGAAATCTGTCATCCACGTCTAGATAAGGCAATAGTTCCAACATGACTGAGCTCTTTTTTTATCCTAGTTATAATAATAACTGAGCTGGTGCTTGAAAACCTAATCAGGATTAATTTAAATATTCTTCTGATAATTTTGAGTGAACCATCAGATTTTTGCTTCTAACAGGTGTACAGTCCGAGTTCCACTTGGCTGCCTTTGTTTTTATCTTCAGAGCATGTCTGCCTGCGCTTGTGTGTTATGTTAACAAGCTCATTTCCGTTGGTTTTCACCCTGCTTGTTTGTGTCTGTTTTAAACTCCTGTGGAAATCCAACCTCTGCTTCCTCTCTGCAAACCTCACAGTCAAAATACATTTGTTTAGGCTTCAAGGGGGATTGCAGAAGGGCGAGCTAGGGCCTTAGAAAGATTAGAAAACTGGTCAGCGTGGATGAGACATCTGGAAAATCTTTTGGGAAGGTGTTAAGTGCCATATATCAGGTACAACTGAAATAGAGATTATCAGTGATGGGATGGAATTTTTCAAAGCGCATTCTTCATCTTTTATTTGAGAAGATGTTAAAAAACAAATTGAGAAAGTTACAAATGTAGCAGAAACGTGCTGCCATTGTGTGAGTGAGTGATTGTTGCTCCAGTCTGAGCCGTTTGCTGGGAGGTTAATTAGGAATATCAGACACTAATCCCTCTCCAGGGTCATCTGCTGGGGTCAGGCCTAAAAAGAGAAAAGGTCACAGCAACATCCGGCTCAACGCAATACTCATGGATTCTTACAGTAGACACTCATATGTGGTTTTTCTCTCATAAGATGGTATAATAAAGTTATGCCCAAGTTTTTTTCTAATTGTTCAATTTGAAATTGTATTAGTTGCTTTTCTAAATTAAACAAGCCCTGTCATCCCAATAAAACAATGCACAGAGCATCTGTCAGGCTTAAGTGTGGGGTGTTTATTTGCTTAGGCCAACTGGTGGCAGATGGAAGACTATTGATGATTAGTCTGTGATCACTATTATTGATTAGTGATTACAGTGAAAGGCTTTACTGTATTTAGTTCAGCAGGCACGCAAACATACTGAAAGGGCTACTGTATCCCACAGGGGGGAAGCTGCTCTCTGTATGTACAATGGAGTATGTGACTCCAGAGCAAGGACAGGGATTAACACGGAATGGATACATGTGTAACACACACAAACACACACCTCTCCATCTCTGTGCCGTATAGATGTATAGTATTTATCTTTTCACACCAGTGCACGAGTTTCTAATCATAAACTCTGTTTATTCCTTCTCTACAGTTTGACACCGATGAGTAGGGAGGAGATTTCAGTGTTTTGTAATTCCTTAGTTAATAAGGTAAAAAATTATACTCAATATGTGATTAAAATTTAAAGAGCAAGGTTACTGTTCTCAACATGTTTGGTATTAAGTTAAGTATACCTCTTTAAAACATCAGGATGTGACTTGTTTGGAATAAAAATGTGCTGTATATTACTTATTGAGCAAAGGAATTCATTTAGATTACTTTTAGTTTAAACAAATATGAACATCCTTTTTTCAGTTCTTAATATGTGTTTTTTCTGCAAAGCATATGGCATTCTCTATTATATGAACATTTTCTTTACAAATATTTATATTTAAAAGCCCCTTTAAAAAATGTGTGTGGCTTGATGCGATTACAAGTTGTATGGATTTTATTTAGACTATTGCAGGAAAAAGGGGATGTTTAGGCTTGCAGGTGCTTTTTCACATTTAAATGAGCACTTGAATTTGAAGGAGACATCAAAATAATATGCAGAAAAATATCTGTCTCCTTTTCTTGTTTCTTTATCTTATTTGTTTTAAATGTCACGTGTTTGCTTTTTCTATTTTTATGGCCGTGAGACAGCCGACAGCCCTGATTCTATGATTTCGTTCCGCATGTCCCTGACTTCTGTATTGTGTTACAACTTCTTTTCCTCACCTCATACATGCGTCAGCTCCAGAATAGAAAATACTATATATTTGGGTTTTATGACTGTTCCTATAATTTGTGTGACAAATCTGGAAAGTGCTTTGCTTAGATTGAGACATATTAGATCCTTTGACACAACAAAAAAGTTAGTTTTTTTAATTGTGGCCCTGTATGGATGTACTCTAGTTATTAAACTTATTTTTAAAATGTTGATGAACAAAAATGTTTGACAGGTAAACATTTTATTCGATAAGGACCATACTCGTATAGCATTATACCTCTCAAACTCTTAATGATGTCTTTGAGTAATATAGTATTTAAGAGTTTAACGACTTAGAAGAAAATGGTCAATCTTATTGTTTGGACAAGAGTGATTACTAAATTGAAGTTGGTTAGAGTTAAATAAGAAGTTCAATAAAGAAGCTGTGATGATATTTGAGGTATGTGGTGCTATGGGTCCACACACTGCTGTATCCGTACAGCCACTGCTACTATGGTGTCTCTGAATGAACAAACAACTGCGCATGAGGTGAAACTTGATACTGCTTGGATAAGTGATGCCTTTGAAAACACAAAGAAAAAAACAACACACATGCACATAATCTTGAAGGAGTCATTGCTACCTCTGAGGACAATGGATCCACTTGCAGAATTCAGAAGAATTTTGGCTGCTGATGGCCACCATCTTTTCACAACCATGCTTGGCATTTGAAGGGATGTATCTTTACCACAATGTCAGTAATTCTTGCAAACTGTATCTTTTGAACTCCAAGCAAAATTGGTCCTGAGTTTATTTGATAAATTTACTTGATAATAATTCCTTAAGTTAGGAGTGCAGAACCAGAGGCACCCTGCATGTGGTTGGCTATAAGCCAGGATGATTGACAGCTCTACCTGGGTGGTGGGAGGCAGTGACAGCTTTGTCACTGTGGAAACAAACGTGGCAAGACAATCAGCCAATAACAACAGAGTAAAAGCCCCTCGGGATTCATCTAACACATGCTGAAGATTTCCTCAAGATCAAAACACACATAAACACACACACATACACGGCTATATCCATGTAGTCCTCACTGTGCTGCTTTGTTGGATATATGAGCGTATATGTGCTCAAGTTTATTTGTGTGCATGTATGTGTGCCTGTGTGTTGAATTGATGTGTGTTTTCTCCCTGTGCGGTGTGGTCTTCTTTCGACACCATCTCTGGGTTGCTGACGTAGTTGTCATGGGAGAGTGCTCTTTGGGCTGACATGGCCACAAACACATATATGTGCACACACACATATCAGGGGACAGGGGTCAGCTTGTATTAAAAGTCCAAATAAACCAAGTGTTCACACCACTAACCCACCACAGACGGGACAAGCAGACAGAAGAGGAAAGGGTGATGGAAGGAAATGTAAAGAGGGGAGCTGCAAAATCTTTTAGGGCAGCAGGTTGCAACATATTGGAGTTTTTTTTTTTCTTACCTTAGCATGAGATCAGTCTCACCTGTACTGGTGAAAAAGCAATGGGAAAGTATTTTGTAGTTTACTAAATCACATAGAGACACATGTGCATCCCTGTCAAACATGCAGTTGTATTAGGACAATGATGGGCTTCAATAATTACATGTTGATCAATGTAAGACTGTAATCTTTGCTTTTTTTCTCCTGCTTCCTATCAACACATAGCGTCAGTCCTGCTTCATATTCCCTCCTTTCCACATTTTTTCTTTTATCACATCTCTTCTCAACTCTGTTTATTTCATTCTCTCTCCCTTGTTCGCTCTGTTTATGTCTCCTCCTTCTGTCTTCCTCTTCTTTTCCTCCTCCATCCCCTTTTCTCCTTCTCCGGCCGTCATAAATCGCTCTCTTGTTGGCTGTTGAAGTGTGAGGAATGGCAGATCTGACGGTTTCTCACAGCTGTTGCAGGCGTTCCCAGGTTCAGCTCACCACACAAGTCTTCTGTGGTCCCGGCTTTCAAACCTGAAGGCAAAATATACAAGACATGAATAAGGTTATAAATATTTGCTCTGCTTTCATCTGTGCTTGATTTATCGTGCCAAGTGGTCCAACAGCAGAACACATCTTATCCAAAAATAGGATATATTCAGCACCACTATACAAGCTATCACACCAACATACAGGTTTATTCGTGTCTAATGGATCTGAGAAACATTTTAGAAATTCTGATACACTTTCAAAATCAGGTTCAGGTTTAAGTTTTAATCTTCATTATTTTGAAGTAAATAAACAATAACTTCCAAAATGTAAAACTTGAGTTAACAGAATAACTTCAGATATAAAAAAAGAAACCAAAAACTTCACTTTAAAGATAAAAAAAGATGTGAAGAACATTTAGTTTTGAGTTTGCTTCTTTTTCTGTACTACTAACTATCCATCCCAAAATTTATAACCAAAAACAGTCTCTAGTTGTATAGAATTATGTCCCCATCAGGAAAAGGGCCAGTCTTCCGTATGGCTATGATAAATGTTCACATTTGTCTGTTAGTTTAAGATAAATTTGAAAAACCATCAGATTGAAATTAAAAGAGTTTTAGTGGTGATTTTAAGCATTCAGAAATCTCCCATTCACAGAGAATCGTCCAGAAAGAATCCACTGACCACATTGATAAACAAATCTGATTTTTTGCATGCCTTTCTATACCTAATCGCACCTCCCAGTGGGTCTGGTGTGTCATGTACTTTAGACAAGGCATTTTATGTACAAGACCATTCAAAATTTATTAACATAGAAAATTTTAAGCATGCAAGGATTGTGAAAAGAAAGCAAGAAGTAGTTGAAGGAGGCAAAAAATGTCAAAAATCATAATAAATTTGTGTTTAAATAATTAAATTTCATGCAAAGTGCCTGAGAAACGAAACATTTTTAACCTACATACATACAACAGTAAGACATTCTAGGCATCTATGAGCGCCTGTTTAACTGTTTACACACATTTTACTAATATATTCTTCTTAGTTTTAACAGGTATGCATCTCATAAAATCTCACCAAAACACCATTTCACAAAACCCCCAGAATTTTCTTTTTTAGGTGAATTAGGTGTTGCAAAATATTATATTTGTGTTGTTTTGCCATTTAAATGTTATTTTTTCATTTTTTAAGCTTTATTGTTCATTAATAGTGTATCAATAGTCACCCTTTGTATAAAAAAAACTTTTCCCCAAAAAGTTAAATCAGACATGTAAAAAATCTCTTTCTCCCTCTATATATACATATATGCATGTGTGCATTTACGCATATGTCCTTGTAGGCTAATACTCCTTTAAGAAAGAAAATGGAGACACATTTATGACTGAGTTTATAAGGGGAGTAACTTGAGGTCTTGCAGCCTGCAAGACATAGACTGCAGGTGTCTCATGTTAATGATCTTCATGAATACATTTTTTAAACTTCATTTGGTTTAGATCATTCGGCTATAAATATACACATATGCACAGTTTTTAATTACATTATGAGTTTTATCAGCTGTACGATAATGTTCGTAGTTAAACATAGTGAAACTATAAATAATGGCTTTCTGAGCCCCTGTTGCACCTTGTTTCTGAGAGTGATAGATCTGTTGTTGCATGAAGACGCAGTGTCCTGTGTCAGCACAGTATCACAGCACATTGCCAAATATCCTCTCACCATTTCCCACCTCTCAGCAGTGCTCCTTCCCCCATAAACACACACTCACACACACACTTCATTCCATGACCAGGTCTCAGAGCACAGTGCGATCTGACACCCGGCATGTGACTCAACTTACTCAGCTGGTGACATAGTTTGCACTAATCAACCTTCATGCCAATTTTTTTTTAAAAGTATTCTGGAAAATCCTAAAAGAGAGATAAACTTGAACTGTTTGTGAAAGTGAGCACGTGTTCTTGTGCAGTTCTCAGCAGTTTTCATCAGGTTTTGTCTGCCGTCACTCATAGAGGCACAAACAGAGGGGAGAGGATCAAGCCATTATTATCACCAACATGGATAAACAAGTTGTGACCTCTGTCTTTCTCACCCCATCCTTCTTCCCTTCTCCCTCCCTCCTCACTTTCACTCCTTCTCTGATCCCTCACCCTGCCACTTCCATCTCCTCTCCGGTCATCTCCCCCTGCTCGGCCCCCTCCTCTTTTTTTTTTTTTTTTGCTCCAGCTTCTCTCCTTGCCCCCTTGAGTGAATAGTGATCATGTCTGGCGTTTCATCGGCTCTTTGCACTTCTCTCCTCTATTAAGATTGATGGGCTGCTTAGCTATAAATGAGCATGCTAAGACTTCGACAGCATCACGGTCAAGCAAGGGCTACGTCCACATACGCACACACATGCACACAGTTGGAGGCTCATGTGCATCCTTCTCATTAGCACCACAATGTCTGAGCTGGGGCCCGAGGTAGGTGTGCTGGTATACACACTGAATATATATATACAGACACACTCTTAAATGCAGAGATGATCCTGTCATTCACCTGCCAGTGTCTCTGCTATAGATGTCCTAACAGTTATTATCATAATCAAAATGTATCATCCCTGACAGTAAATACAGGCAGTTACTGATAAGATATGAGGACACTTTACCTGATAATTCACTTATTGAGGGTGGAAAAGTATGTACATCTTTAATACTGTTACTAAATATTTCCTGTTTGTCAGCCAATTCCTCTGAACAATTTGAGCTCCTAGATATTGATTGACTTAAATCTGGCCACTTTAGACTACTTTTTTATTTACTTTAAGAAGCAGTATCTAACATTGTGATGTCCAGAATAATGAGAACTCTCCATATTTGCACATATTATGGATCATGCACAATTGGTTGCTATTGTTTCATAAAAGTCAAACAGTTGGCGACAAAATTTTCTATCTATCTATCTATCTATCTATCTATCTATCTATCTATCTATCTATCTATCTATCTATCTATCTATCTA
>JBAMHX010000025.1:5774427-5784998 GCA_037177515.1 Pseudomugil tenellus | reverse complement strand
AATGAATGAATGAATGAATGAATGAATGAATGAATGAATGAATGAATGAATGAATGAATGAATGAATGAATGAATGGTTTGGACATAGCAACTTTTTATACCGACCACAATTACTTGTTGTAACTAACTTGGTAACAAAATGAACATCTGTCAAATACACGTTTTTTTTAAAGCAAATGATTTAGTTTGTTAATGTGCAATTTTAGACCATAATAAATAAAGCATCATAATCCCAGTTCAAATCTGAAAATATAATCTCCTGTAAGTTACAGAGGTTTTTGTTGCTATCTGTCTCTTTTAGAGGAAACAAATTGTTGGTTCTGCTATTATTACAAAACTGGTTTAAATCAACCTGGATCCACATGCATGAATAAATAAACTGGTTGCCACAACATGGAAAATTAAAGGTCAGATTGAACACTGTTGAAGTAGCGACATCAGAATTTACTGTATCAAAGTTGGAAAAAATTCTCTGTTCAGCTTTAAATATGTGAAAGCAATGAATAGGAACAGGAAGTTTTAGCCCATATATCTGCATATTCTGGAATCTCAGGAGACCTACAAGCTCCTCGGGTATCTTAGAATTTAGCCAGCTGATTTTCAGATTATACAGCTGCTAAGGTTTCACACACACAAACACACACACACACACACACACACACACACACACACACACGCACACACACATATACAATATGTACAAAAACATACACGTGTAACATTCCAATAAGAAGTTTTTGTCTTTTTTACTTTTTGAGGTGTGAAAACAGCTGAGCTGTATTGATGCAATAATCTTGATTAATTTTTTCAACGGTAATGTTTGACTTTGTCTGTGCTTACATGTCTACATCTGTGGGAGGCGGGGTGTCAATTCTCAGGGATCCACATGAACTTTGAAACTGTCAGGTCACACACTCGCTGACAACTCAACCACCTGTTGCTGCACACACAAATTCGCTCATATCTACACCTTCCCACCCACGTCAACATTCACTGCACACGCCCTCTCTCATGTGAATACCGTAGTCTCTTCTGCACAGTTGAAAGTATTAGTTTACATGATTATTATGCAACATGGACAATGTGAATGTGTTTGTGCATTTGTGTGTTTTTATGCTGAGCATGAGTTTGGTTAATTCAGCTCCACAAAATTCACATGAAAAGCTACAAAGCTACAAATGCAAGTATGTATTTTTTTCTAAAGGAAATGTATTTAAATTGTTTTCATCCAATACAGACATGGCATTAGATTAAAAAAATCATGTTGAATGAGTAATATGTGAATTACAGCCAAACATTGTAATATGTATAGATATATTTTATTTGACTCAAAATGGTCACAGAACATGCTAATGTCCTTGGGCCAAAGGGCATGCTGTTATAGTGTCACTGGAAAGAAAAGGTTTTCAGTCAAGTTTAGGGCAGGCTGTTGTGCACCTGACCCGTCTAAAGAGCAGAAGCAGGTGCGTTGGGTTTTTAATTGGGTTGGGCAGAGGAGAAAACAGCCCTTTATCAACACTCCTCCACTCCACCCTCCCTTTCCTGCTATATATACAGAGTGATATACCTTACGTGCTTGATGAACTTCAGTATGAGGTCCATAGAGCCAAATGTCTGTCAAGCCAGATGTAGGATATGTAGATCATTTTGTCATGTATCACTCTCCCACAGTTTCAGAGTCCAAAACTGGGTCCTCCCCAGTGGTCTTTCATTGCCATGATGTCATCATTGTAATATGTCAGCCCCCAAATGTTGAGTAAAGGCTTATTTTCTTTAATCTGGGTGATGAAAAGGCCCTGCCTGTAGTGCACATTAATAAGTGAACTTCTCTGAAAGTGCATGCGGTGTTTAACTCCATCAGAAGTAGACGAGACCACGGAGCCGACGTTAAATGTTATGAGTACCATTGTGGCTGTGTAAGGACTTCCTGCCAGGCATGAAGTGCTTGCTGTGATTGCCTGGACCTGTCCAGTTTGAGCTCCAGATTCAGTTTGAGGTGAGTCAGTAACTCCTGTCGTCCTCGATCATCACATTTGTTCCTTTAGTACCGTTGCAGCTGCATGTCATAGAAACCATGCATATAGACATAGATATTCCCTATAAACACAACTTTGACAAGCTCATATGTTCACCAAAGCAACTGCTTGATCTGTCATTTGGTTTCTCCGTAGTTTGACTGCATCAGCATGTGAATAATTAATTAGTACAATGTAACAATAAAGCAACTTACGCACATCCAAGGATGGAATTTTGTTTATGTGTCAAGCAAGAGTCAAATTCAGCCCATATGGGCGGTAACCTGTGACGCCCCACCCCCTGACTGACTGCTTGTCACTCCTAAAGTCCGAGAGTCAAACAAGAAGCTCTGCTGTCCTCCGCTGAGCACACCAAGACTGTCTGTTAAAGTTCCACTAGGAGACGAGCCAAGAAAGGGGCTCTGATGACTGGCGGTGGCGGCCATTTTATCAGGGCTAGCAGCAAGGCGTGGTGAGGGGGGGAATGTGTAACCGTATAGGCTGTAGGGGGGCGAATGGAGGCGAAGACTGGCGTAGCTCTGTGAGCCGTGGTTGGACAGATAGCCAAGCTGAGCAGCAGGGAGAGGCAAGGAGCAGAATCCTTCACCTTCATAAGCAGAAGGACCTCTTGGAGGAGGAAATGGTTCGGGAGGGTTGCTGTAACGGTGGAGGGGGTGCGTGGGTCGACTACAGGTGTAGTCTGGCGGGCTGAGAGGGCAAACCTGGAAAGGTGATGAGCATGGAGATGTGGAAAGCAGGTGAGATGTTGTTCCAACGCCTCCATGAGCTCCTGGGACTCCTAGAGGAAAGTGAAATTAGCATTCAGCATTGACCATCTTTGAGATTAATTATGTAGATGTCATGTAAGCTACAGACACAATCTTCTTATCCAGAAGGCTCCAGCGCATTTAAGTTACCTTGCTTGGCAATACCAGGAATGTCCTCAAATGTGAGTGTTCGTAAAGATGGACGCCAGAATGCGTAAGACTCAACCAAAGCTTCCAATCCCATCCTGTGAAGCATACACAGAAAAACATTGGCTGTTACAGACTAAACCAACCTTTGCATCTTGAACTTCCTGCAATCACAGATGCAGCTCTCAGTGGGTTACATGTTGCAGCAACCACCTGGCGGCCATCTTTGCCATCTGTGGGGCCTCTCCTACAATCTCCATGGAGACTGCTGGTAATGAGAAGCATAAATGCCACATTGCGATTGGCTGCCGCTGGTCGGGTGCTTGGAGATAATTGCTTTCACACGGCTTTTACGGGCGAATCAGGACGAAGGAGCAGGAAGCCGCAGCAGCGATTTATGAGGTGGGACTCTCCCCCCTCCTCACAATCCTATTCTGAATTTCCCTCCTCCTCTAGGTGGGGCAGAGGGTTGCTGTGGTGCTGTAACGCGAGTGCTCGTTAGCGTGAGGATAAAAGTCCTCCCCCCCACAGGGTTGTAACCTTGGTGATAATTTAGACAAGCTGCCCAGAGTGGTTCTGTGTGCTCCAAAGCAGCCTGTCAGAGCAGAAGTTTATTTAGCAAACTGCTTAACTCTTCCTGTAATATTTAAGGGGAGTTTTTTTTCAGCTTTCCTGAGTTCAACTTTTATAGGGTCAGCTGTCAAGGTTTCTGGGTTATCCAGCTCGCCGCTCTACTTTCCTGCCTCTCAAATTTTCTGTCTCACACATTGCCTCTCCCTCTCCTGCTCTCTACCCTCCTCTAATGATTTCTGTGAGGCCTCCAGGGAGTGGCTGTTTGGAGACTGCTGGAGTTTTACTGCTCTGTTGTTTTAATGCTGTGTTTATATATGTTTAGAAATGTGTTTATACAGATTTTCTTCAGGACACTCACGATTTTATTATTTTGCTGTTGATGTTGAGGTTGGCAGGAATCTGACGCTCCATTAAAATTTGCAGCCAAACTTACATTTTCCCTCTCAAAGCATGTGTCTGGAGCAGCAGAGCAATTGTCAGGATTCATTTGCCTTTAAAGTTAGCACTTTTACATAAAAATGTATCAATGGCTAACCTTAATGATTCGTGCCACCTCTTTGCAGTTTAGCCGGTTTCTTTCTGGCCATTTAAGACAGATTTCATGGTTGCACATTTTCCATTAAAAATAAAAAAATATATACAGAGCTTTGCTCCCCATAAAATACTAGTGACAAAAACCACAACCAACCAAAGAATAATGCAGTCATACATCCCACAGTACACGTAATGCAGTAGATAATGTGAAAATGTCTGTGGTTAAAATGAACTCACCGATTTCTACCAGAGTCCCTGAAGCCTTTTGCAAATGGGTTTCTGTCAATTTTCAGCCTTGTAATCTGAAAAGCAAAATAGCACTCTAATTATTTCCCAAAATTTCGGTCCACGATAACATAGACTGTAATGGAAGTTTTTTTTTTTTTTTTCCAGCCAGAATATTCCCCTCTATAATCTTTCAATCAGCTCTAAAAATAAATGCATTTGTGAGCATGTTTAACTGTGGATTGTTTCTCTCTGTGCGCATGTTTCCTTGCAGAAAGTTTGAGGGGCTGTATTTGGCCATTTGTGCCTGTGGGGCTGTCATGAGGTTCCTCAGGCTGTGGGTGGTGTTTAATGCCCAGTTCTATGTGATCCATGTCCAAAGGGACTTTTATTGCCATCACCACCATGTCCCAATTTCAGCCATCATGCACTGCGGGCCAGCAGACCTCATAATACTCAACTTCAAAGCTTGCATTGACTGGTCCAAAAACAGAAAAAAAAGTAAGACTCACATGTGCAACACCAACTTTTGAAATTCAGACATTATAAGGCACCTAAATAAACTTGCACTGGCTTGTGTTTACTTGCAAAACGATTTCTCTCTTCTTTTTTTTTTTTTTTTTTACAAATTAAATTGTTGTTTCATGTTGTTTTGTAGTGTAACCTATATAACAAATAGATTTTAAATGAACATCAAACCTGTAATCACACTAAATTTAAGCATCATCATCTGTCCACAATAAGCAACGCACACTGGAAAAGTGTGTTTTATGGCCACAACGGTTATTTCACTGTGCTCAGTTCATCCAGCTGTGTTGATTTAAGGAGGAAATGTGAATGAATAGAGTTCAGCTGTTCTACCTGTTGGTTCTGATATGCGGTGACTGTGGTGAACACGGTTTCAGGAAAAGAAAAGGTGCGGGTACCCTCCCCGGCAGGGACAGCTCTTACGGGAGACAACTCCTCTCCACACTCCTTTCGGATAACATGGACGCGTGGTTGGTATTTGTGCATGGAGTGCAGAATGATCTATGAACAGGAGAAGAAGGCACGATTAGACAGCCATTTTTACTTGTAATAATCAGCACATTTTTTAAGTATTGCACATTATATCATAAAATGTTAACATGGAATTTTCTCCAAAAAGGTCAAATGTTTCCATGTAATGTATATTATGTGATAATGAACCATAAAACTGCTATAAGGTATCAGACAACAACAAAGATGAATAGTTAGAAAATAGTATGCATACATGTCCCTGGTCATCCAGCTCGTTATTGGTCAGTTTAAGTTTGTCAAAGCTGACCACCTGCCGCATCCACGTCTCTCCTGAGGCTGGAGAGTCTGGGTGGATGTATACTCTGGGAGGCACCGGAGAATCTGCATTCCCTGCCACCATCCACTTGGAACTGTGATATACGTACCTAAACAGATCACACAGGACAGGGATAAGATCAGAAATAGACACAAGACAGTCACCATTTTGAATACCCTTAGAATAATTTTTATTAATGACTTTTCTGCTGTTTTCATCATAATTTGTGAAAAAAGCTGCAATTTTCTGAGAAAATTAATGCATTTTCTAATTCTATTATTTAAAAAACATAAGAAAATTGTAGTTCTTAACTTTAGAAAACATACTTAAAATAAATAATTACACAGAAGAAAACAAGTTATGTGACTAAATATTGAAGCATCTAAAATAAGAGAAGTGTTTTTCTTCTTTATTTCAAATCTTTGAAACTGCTTTCATGTTTCTGTCACAGCTGAAAATGATGTGATGGCATTTTATTGGCCACAGGCTAGTCTTCAGAAAGCATGCAGTGAACCTGCTGTTAAGTTTGGATGGGATTAAAACCTGCATCTATATCCTCCAGGCAAAAATGTCCTGCAAAATCTTGAGATGTCACTCATCTTTCTATATATTTACAGAGAAACTGTTATTAAAAGTTGGAAATAATAGAGTAAACATGCAAAGTCTTGGCTGCATATTGTGCTGCAACACGCTGTTTTCTTCTCTTTTATAACGACTTTTGTTGCTTTGACCTTCTGGGTTAGAGAGGTTACAGGCAATTCAAAAGGCCCTCTTTGGGCCCAAACGGGACGGGAAAACCGCCGTGACAAAACTCTGGTGCCAAGCGCCATTTGTGGAAAAAACGTGGGGCTGCATAGCTGAAAAATCTCAGGCTGTCCCTGGAACACTGTAAGGAGTCTAAATTAAGACTTACTAACGAACACAGCTACAGCCTGCAGCACTTTAATTTCTACAGCCGAAAGGATTACAAAGTTTTATTGGCTCCGAGGCTTACCGGTATCGTTTGTTGTCCACGGGTATTATATCCATAGCAATATAGTACTGCTGATGGGGATCCAAACCCGTAATCTTCACACGCATAGCGGGGAACATCCGCCTGAAAGGAAAAGCAAATAAAACATTAGCATTGGGAATAATAAGAATAGAAAAAAGAATAAAAAACAAAAAAGACATAATAATAATATTACCGAATTAAGTAGTTGATACAGGTGTAATTTAGATCTTCACAACATTTTTATTGGACTATCTTTTGCAAAACTGTTTATTTTTTCTGTTTCTTCTTTTTTTTATTTGATACATATTTATTTTGCGAAATGTCTCAGTGACGTTTAGATGTAACTGGTGTCCTCGTTGCCATTTCTAATTATTTTATTTTAATCCTCATATATGATTTCTTTGTCTTACCGTCCAGCCTTGGTGATAATCATCTCCGTACCAATCTCGTGGAACCGTTTCCACAGGTCTGATCCCTGCAGATCCACGCGGGTCTCCTCTGCGGTCCCGGCTGCAGGCGCAGTGCACATGCCTGCGGGCTGCGGGCTTTCCAACAGCGCGTCCTCGCCGCTTTCTGCTGCACCAAAACCAGGCAAGATTTTTTTTAATTGATTCAAATTAACCATGATTTACTTTACAAGGTAATTTGTCTTCAGAAAAAGATTCCTATATCTAATCTGGAATTATATCAGAATTAAACTGTTATTTCTTGGCAGCAATAGTTTTTAGTCCAAATTAAATATCACTTATATTAACATGAATTATCTATATAATTATTGTTGTGATTACCAACTTTAAAAATGGTAGTAGGCTAATTAAAATAATAAATCACATACTGCTCATTAAAAAAAAATAAAAGTATAGCTTGGTTCTGTAACGCGGTTCTTTAAAACAGCGATCATTGAAAGTATATAAATAGCTATCATTTTGCACAAGAGAAAAATAGTTTACAAAATGAAGTATATAGGCCTATATATATATGCGTTTTTTCACAGTTATTTGAAACTTCTAAATATGATTTAAGGACATCATATCATGAGTTTCCTCGCTGTTATTTCCGCCACTCAAGATCTCCCCAGGTAGTCAGAATTTATGGACACAAGGCAACATCACGTTAATTACCTCATCTGCCAAAACGTTTTCAATTTTGTTTCATATTCAGAGTTGTTGTGAGAGTAGGCTACGTCTTTTGTTTTGATGTTTTCTGCAAACTTCCCTTTCCGTGGCTCTTTCCCGGCCTTTATACGCTGCTAATTGACGTGTTTATGATTGCAACACAACTCATAAACCCGCACACATTAGTCACACTTAATAGCGCTCATATTTACTAGACCAGGGCTGTAATGTGATATGAAATTTTCACTGTCAGACTGAATAAATCCAGCCAATGTTTTTTATAAGCTATATTTTCGGCCACATTATTAAATAATTTCTATTTCTCCAGCATTTGGAGTAAAATGAAAGATTTTGGAGAGAAGGCCCCTGTAAGATTTGCCCTTTTTCTGTAAAATCCACCAGTGCATTTGAGCTAGAAGCAAAGTTTGAATGCAGGATGAGTAGGAAACTATTATAATAATAATAATTATTATTATTATTAACTTACGGGATCCCTCACTTGCACATTCAACCTCACTGCCCCGGTCGCTGACGCACGCTCTGCCTGCTCGGAGTCCCGGGCTCCCGGTTAAATCAGACACATCATTTCCATCCTCGTAGCCGGGTGATCCAGCATCTTCTCCTGTCGTCCTGCGTCGTTTTTCAGCACCTATCAACGCTTCCACTGAGAAAGCATGGGCCTTAACGCTCAGTGCGCAAGGGGACCGCCGCTTCTCTGCCATTTCCCTCACGTCTCGGAACAGCAGAACGAGAGAAACAAGAACTCGGCGTCACAAGTTTTCAAGTAGTAAGAAAAGTTCAGACCCCCTCACAGTCATCAGTAATGGCAGTCCCGCGCTGTCGGGAGCAATTTTCCTTGAACCGACAAACAGATGGACCTTGGAGGAGGTAGGAATGTGACTCCGTTTTCTGTAGTTGCAGTGCGGACTTTTGGAGAGTGTCAACAAGCAGCTTAGAGGAGAGCTGGAGAGAGGGGGCTGTCAATCAAAGCACAGAGCGACCAATCACAAGTAATCCCTGCCCCTCGGAACTTTTTCTTGTCCCGCCTGCTGTGGGGGCCGCTCGTTCCGCCTTATGTGGTAAAAGCAGAGCCGGTGAATGAATCATGTCTCAAGGCGAAAGAGCGCAAGGAGCGTCCCTGTGGTGCATGGCGGGCATTTTCACACTCCGGCCCGACATGTTTTGCATATCTGGCTATTAGTACCTCAAGCACGGTGGTCACCACCTTAATGAGCATAAATTGTTGGCTATTAGAAGCGTTATTATAATTTGCTTAAGGAAAGGCTCGTGTAGCCTCCAGAGTAGCTGAGTACACTTGAAATTTACAAATAATATTTAATATGTAGCCTTTATTTACACATGTTTTATTAGGTCAAGTCCTTAAAATAATTTAGTTTAATCAAATATGTCATCGTTTTGTTCTATATCATAATGTAATAACGTCTAAATAATGATGCTGTTAAGTACGAACAAATTTTAGTTCATGTTTGATTGTTACTAAATGTTAACAGAAAAAAATACTTACTAATAAGTGAAGTTTGTATCAGTGTGCTCTGCCATAATAGGTTCCACTGGGTGTAAATTAGATCAAATATTTATTTATTTTAAAGACGTCATATTAATTATTTTAATCTTATCCAGGTCCCTTGTGGCGTGAAAACAACAATAAACCATTTAAACCATATATGGTTTAAATGGTTGTCAAATTCTAGACTTGAGCTAGACAATAAATAAACGTTGAAACACATCAGTCTTTGTAAAAATGGGGTTAGATTATGGAAGTGATTTAACTGAAGCGAGTCCAGATATTAAATGGACTCACCGAGCACACTTTAAAAAAAACAGCCCTCAAAACTTGTAAAGTCGACATAAATGAGTGTTGTTCAGTTCGGGTGCACGTGCATGCAATACGTGGAGTTAACCAGACACATTCGTGTGTGTGTGTTTGTGTGTGTGTGTGTGTGTTGCCAATGTTCAGATTCCTTGATGAGAACAGATTTCAGTGAACTCACAACAAACCGCTCTCCTCATTAACCTGTTAATGCGTTTTATTAATATGTTGGTGGACCATTAAAACCATTAGAAACACCAGGTTTGAGTTATTTTCCTGTTTGACTCAACGACATTTCCTCCGGAGCTCCAGGCCTCTGCTGGCTCGTTGGTAAAATAAACAGCACGTCGTCGTCGTTTATTGGCATAAATCTAAAGTAAATGACTGATCGTGGAGGGGAAGCTCCGTGAACACAACCCGCGTGGGTTATCAGATGGCTGCCTTCCCTGAATTTAGAAAATGTCGCATGACTATAATTTTGTGAGAATTCAATGGGTCAAGAATTGTTTAGAGAATAATGATTCAACACCAGACCTTCATCGTTTCAGAAATCCCTTCAGATAAAATATTTCCAATCAGACCAGCAGCACTGGAATAATTTTCATCATGGAAAAAATATTTTATATATCATAGGCCATTAAAACAATGAGATTTCCTTTTCTTTTTCATTTAAACCAAATGTTTAATGTATAATAAAAAGCGTATAATTCCAAAAATACAATGTCCTGACTAGTTTATATTTATTTTTTTTAAAAAATATGACGTCACAAAATGAAATCAGATTTATAAATGTGTACTATTTTTGGTGATTTTAATTAACCACGGGGTGATTTTTGTGCTAAGCGTCAGAAGAGGTTGAAAAGGTTATTTTAACAGGTAACAAAATGCTGCATATCTCCTGCTGCTGTTTTCAGACTCACTGGAAACTAGACAAATAAATCAAAAATTGTTTTCGCATCAGAAAAAAATATATTGACTGATGTTTTATAAGAATTAATCAGTTTTTTTTTGCTTTGGCGTCTATAAAATATTATTAATAACATATATATATAAGA
>JBAMHX010000025.1:5756355-5774327 GCA_037177515.1 Pseudomugil tenellus | reverse complement strand
TATATATCACTTCGAGAATGCTACCAATTAAGATCGATCCATAGCAGATCCAATTATGCACATTTGAGTTTCTTCATCATTATGATTATTTCGTAAAACAGTCCAACACATTTAACTAAATCACAATATGATTAGGGGCCAATCATGATTTAAAAATAGGTCATAAATGTAGGCCTAGCTTAAACCGCCAAGCCCAGCTGGTTATATTTTAGTTTAGTTAGGATAAATAAACTGTCCATATTTATTTATGGCGATACCCTTAAAGAAAACTGGGACTGTTTAGCTTGACACATAAATGCTATTATGTAAATACTTATTTAAACAGCTCGGTTTAGCTATCTAACATTTTAGGCCTTTCATAATTTTCTCTCGGAGTTCTATGAAATGTAATTTCACTAAAACCCGAACGTGTTTATTTATATGTCAAGACGTCGTTTAGCGAAGAAAGGCTGTAAGACACGAGAAACTAGTTTTATTATGAGTTTATTCGTTTGTATTTGTAAATCTATTAGTAAATCTATTAGTATTTGTAAATCCTATTTATTAGCTACTATTTTTTAAAGCAGAAGCTTCTGATTTTAATTAATCACAATTTTGTTTTGGCACTTTGAACGTTAACAAACGTAATTAAGTTTATATATTTTTTTGTTTACAGTAATTACTTGCATAATAATTGTGTCTGAATTTGACCGATTAGTCGGCATGCACAACTTTTTGGATTTATAGTGAAGCATTTCTTTGGTGATGAGCTTAAATTGTAGCCTACTGTCCAGTGCAGGTGCGTACTTACCTCCTGACTTTTTTCGACCAATAACAGCGCTGCACATTACTAGCCTATATGTGTTTTGTTTAGAAAAAAAACGCACATTTTCTCCAAAGGAAAGTGTAACCCACTTCGCCGTGAACAGGCTGTTTATTAAAAACCTTTGACATAATTACCAGTGAGCTTTGAAGGGACACTGGGAGGCTACAAGTGCCTGCGCAGGGGAGTCTGGGTAATACATTGTTAACGGTTATTTAGCGCGTGCTAATGGGCACGTGGAGCATTGCCAGGAGTTTTTATGGCGGAAGTGGCATTGGAAGCAAGGAAGGTGTGTGAATTGTGGCGTGTCTGCGCGCATGTGTGCGAGGGAGGGAGAACCACAGAAGGTGCAGTAGTAATACAGGGGGTTTTATTGGTTTCGGGAGTGATACCTCTCCACAGTTTTGTAATGTGACACTAATCTTTCCATAGGACGGAGGTTCTTTAGTCCTCCAGCTGACTTTAGGGAAGAAAGGTAGTTAAACACTGATGCAGTGATAAGCGGTTCAGCACCAGTTGCCCGCCCCCCTACTTTTTCACATTCAAGGGTAACTTGGCATAAGGCATGTTCTTGGGGTTGTGGCCGAAAACGACAGGATCCTTTGAGTTTATGTTCCTTGCATTTCTGCAGTTGTGGCAAAGAGAAGACCAGGGCCCATGTGAGTATATCCTGCTTGTGCTGGCCCAGAGTCACTCTTCATCCAAGTGAAGTGACCCAAGCTCTCTTTCATAAAGTTAACCTTCCATTCAATACATGGTATTTATCTACATGCTTGATGGAAATTGATGGATCTATGACATTTACTGAAATATTTTATGAGCTGGTTCTGCTCTTGACGCCGTTTTTTCAGCCCTCGGATGTTATTCAAGTTGAACTTCTGCTCTGGCTCAAACTGCTAGACAGAAATATAAGGTTGCTCAATCATGCCTCTGAGTTCAAGCATGACACTGTTGGATTCACTCCTTTATTTACAGATGTAAAATGCATTGCTGAGCCAAGTTGCTATGTCAGCATTATTTTCCCCAGTATCTAACTAAAATTAATATGGTGATTCACTCACTGTCCACAAATAAAGCCAGCTGGATGAGGTGATTAAAAAAAAGTCTTTTAATCATCAGCCAAATAACAGCTTTTGAGGACGCAATTATAACTGGAATACCGAAATGCAGAGATGTAAGAAAAATTTCACTGTGGACTGGAGAATTTTAAATTGAGCTGATTGACAACAGCTGCTGCATTTACTCATTAATAGATATAATACTAAGTCCTAACACAATTTAACTGATATTAATACAAATTTAATCTGATTTGTTAAACAGCAACACTGATATGTTGCATGAACAACTGTTATTCTGACAATATAGACAGAAGTGGAACCAGTGGGCAAACTTGCAAATTTAAATAAATTGCTTGTGTTTATATATTTTTTACAACCACTGAAAGAAACATTTAAGTGTAATTAAGTTTATTTTTCTTACATTTTAATAAAGAGTCTCAGCAGTCTATCTGGTTTTCTTGGTTCCACATCTGGCATAAATACGACACACAGCAAACATTTATTACAACTACTTACAGGAAATCAAATTAGGACTGTCATATTATCTGTCCATCCATCAAATATATTACTCTGAATGAATAGTTATTGCCTATAATGAAAGCCCAATAAATTAATAACAACAAAAACATTCTGTAATGTAGTGTAATTTATGCTTTCCTTAGAATATGAAATGCTCGGCCAATACCTACGCTTTTTAAAGAGATTGATTATTGTTCATGAATTACAGTTTTTGTAACACAAAAATAAAAGAAAAGAATCTGGTGTTTCAGTGATGTGTGTTATTGTAATACTTGAGTTATTTCTAAAGCGCTGTTTTATGTTTTTGCTGATACTGAGATCTAACACATCTCCCTCAATCATCTGCCGTCCTGGTTTAGCAACTATTTCTGGATCCAAATTGATGCTAATGAGTCAAAATGTAGTTAAAGTTAAATTCTGAGCACAAACAATAATTTCTGGGCCCCACCTGGTAGTTAGAATATCTAAATGCAGATCCCCCAGAGGTGATTTCATATGGTTGGTATTTGAAGGGAAGAATCGGAAGTGTAGATTTGGGTTATTAAGTTTAAAATTTGGTGTGCAACAAGTTCTTTCTGGTCTACATAATGGTTTATGAACCAACACCGTCTTTTTATGCTTAAATCTGCAACATAAACCAACTCCTCAAGGTAGCCTGCTTATTTCATCACTTCTTGGCCCCCACCTGAATGATTTACATGCATGGAATGATCGATGCCCTACTGTGTGAGATATGCATGTAGCCTTGAGCATGTGTTTTAATAAGCTTTGGATAAAAATGAGATAAAATACAAATGTTCTGTTTTTTATTGTGCTGCAGCTCAGCAAGGAAGCAACTCATCTAATTACCTCATGGCCTCCTTTTTCAGTCCCTTCAAAGACAGACTGAGGGGAGGGGAAGTAAGAGTGGAGGGAGAGCAAGCAAGCAGGTGCTGTTTTTATGCCTTTCTCTATCCAGCAAAGAAGAGGTGAGAACATTTTCTCCTCTCATAACCCATGAAACCATGTGAGGACTCAGTGTGCTTAGTGTGTGTGCATGAGATCATTAAGGAAGGATTGTGAATGCAGAGGTTTTGATGACTCTTTTGTTCATTGCCAGAGTTCTGGGATACATAGACAACTGTTAAGTGTTTGAGTGTGTATATACGTGTAGTTTATCATTTCGTCTTATCATCATTGTAATTTTGTGTGATCAAGCCACATAATGAGTCGCTAAAAGGCACGCACATTAGAAGTGTGGTTAATTAATCTCAAAGTGCCCCAGACACTGAATAAGCCTTTCTAAAATCACTTCTGCACATGCACACATATACACAAGTACGACACACACTCCTAACGAGTAAAAAGCTCATTGCAGAAACACCACAATTTGAAAATAACAACAATCATAAAAAAGACGTACAAACATCTGCAGCTCGTAACTGACGTCTCAGGCCAACCCAGGCACACTTGCCTCTTAAATTGGAGAAAACGGCTATTTTCATCTCTTAGATGTTCAGGTTTTATTTCTTTTCTCTTTTTCTAGCTCAACTGGAACCATTTAGTCATCTTTTAAATCAAAGAGCGAAGTCATTAAAACTGAGAATTGGCATTGAAGGCGTCCGGGTAAGCCTCCTTTTTCACCCTGCTTGCATTCAGCGTGCAGTGCTAATTAGCATTTAGCACAATGCAAGGAATGCTGTTTTATTACGATATTTAAGGAATGCCTGTGTTTAAGGGTTTTATTTATATATATATATATATATATATATATATATATATATATATATAAAAAACAAATTTTATGACTGCCAAAAGAAAAACCCACCATTCATTCAGTGGGTCCAGTTGTACCTAAAAACACAGTTAGAAGTGAGGTGAAAAGACTAAATGTAATCCAAGCAGCAAAAATCATAATTCACAACAGCAAAATCAATAAATAAATAAATCTAAATAAACTGTTATGCTCCGAATAAGGGACCACACACTGTTGATGTATTAATGATGTATGTTATTGTTTTTATGAGTTTTATGTTTGGAATGAACAGGCAATTTTGCAATGGTCATGTGCTTGCTCCCTTACAATTTGAATGGTGAAAGCACTAGTCCATCAAAGAGCTAACACAAAGCGGCATATACGTACATATTTGGATATTCAAACAACTCTGGAGAAAGCCTTTACACGTGAGGGGTAAATATGCCCCAAGAAAGACAATGTTGCCTGATTAAACCTACACTTGTCCATTTTCAGTTTGAGTCCTGCATCATTTAAAGCCTTCCGCACTCTCCAAAGTTGACATCATGGTCCTGCTGGGTGGTACTGTAGCATATAATATCATCCAGATAGGCTTGTACACAAGGGAGGCCAGCCAGTATGGTGGACATCATCTTTTGAAATGCTGATGGAGCAGAAGCAAGGCCAAATGGGACTCGGCAGAAATGGAAAAGACCTTCATAAGTGATAAATAGTCATGGCTATCTGGGTGCAAAAGCAAAAAAGTACCGGTGATACGCAGAAGCTAGGTGGTAGAATGGTAGAAAAGACTGTAGCCCCTTGCAGATTAGTAAGCAGTTCATCCATGTGGGGCAAGGGATGGCAGTCAGAGACAATCGATTTGTTTGGCTCTCTGAGGTTGACACACATGCGAGGTTTACCACCACTTCTCCTCTGAGTAACAACGATGGGGGAAACCCAAGGAGATGCATCAATACGTTCAATGATGCCCTTGTCTTGCAGATCTTTAAGCTACTCTGTAACAGCCTGTCATACAGAGAGTCGTACACAGAGTCGTACACCTTTAGTTTCCTCATCTTCTGTTGCACTGGAATTGTGTGTGGTTTCAGTTGTATTTTGTGTACAAATCCTTTTGCACATCCAACATCCTGAGCATGGGTTTTAGGAGAGTTCCGTGATGTAGCTGATATCTCTGGCACACTTTGTGTTATGAAGGTTGCAGGTTGGCAGTACAGGGAGCCACTACGGGTTACCTTGTTACCCTGAATCTGCATTTGAATAGATTCACGCCAAGCAAAACAACCAATAACTGGTATTTTCTCCTTTGAATAAGTGCACAGGGTAACAGTAGGCTCTGCCAGTTCACACCCAGGAAAGAAGTTCCAGTAAACGTTCACGGGAAGAATGGAAACAGATAATCCTGTATCCACAATCAGCTCAAGATCCTGACATCATTCACCAGATTAAATTTGTGCCGTACATATGATTTTATTCTGTGTTGCAGGTTCATTCATGTAAAGTACGGTCAGTTCATTTATCAATACTTCAAGTACCTCCTTGTGGCCAGATCTACAAACTTTGGAAAAATGTCCCACTTTTCCACATGAATTGCACGTAGCTTTGGCTGCAGGGCATGATGGCTTGTTGGCAAGATGATTATTGGATCCTCAGCGGTAACAGGACCAGCGTTTACCAGCAGATTGGGCTGCAGGTGCCATTTTCTTCTTTTCCCGCGACCGGCTGTTGTGCGGCTGAGAGCGTATGGATCTTACTGATGCAGCAGCAAAAGAGGCGGTAGCAGTAGCAGCAGTATTGTCAGATAGAACGTGAGGATTACGTAGTCCGGCCTCTATTTGTAAAGCTAGAGTGGTAGCCTTAGCCAGATTTAAGTCCGGTTCCAACAACAATCTATCTTGGATCCGTGTATTGGCAGCACGTTCTATTAGTTGATCACGAAGCATCTGATCCTCCATTTCCCCAAACTCACAAACAGTGGCAAGCTGGCAATGCAGCCAGAAACTCATTAACTGACTCACCAGGCTTCTGTGCCCTCTGTCGAAACTTGTGCCGTTCTGCAACCACATTTCATTTGGGAACAAAATGCTGTTTCAGTTGCTCCACAGCAGAAGCATACGTTGTACCTGTATCTGGCAAAGTGTAGAACAGTCTCTCTCTTTCAGTACCCAGAGCATGAAGAAGAAGCACGGGTTTTCGAGCATCAGGCCAGCTATCACCGGTAGCACCAATAATGATTATGTCGTTTTCAAACATCTTAACCATGTATTGAAGAAAATAGCAGGTTGGCCTGGGCAGGGCATAAAATATGTAGGCAAGGGTACGAAAATGGCCATCCTCGTCGCCAAAAGTGTGGTTTTTAACAAAACATATATGAAAGAACCAGCCGGAGCATCTCAGTGCTTCACCTTCTTCGTTTATTTGCTACTTCTTCTTCTTTCTGTTACATCTCCCTGCATCTCCCAGGCAGTTGTATAGCGCCCTCTCTTTGCACTCATCCATATAACAGAACACAACAAAATGATAACTTACTCTTTTTTGGTGGAAAAGGCGAGATTTCGTTCTTCCAAATCTAGCTTTCTGATTTCTTGTAAGAAAACATGGAAGAGCGTCATCTGATATAAAGCGTCTAATTGGACTACTTTATATCATCATATGGTGTATCAAAGATCTAAATGGAACAAGATGTCCCACTCTTCACTATTTTGTGTCTCAGAAAGGACTGCAAGACGTATGGGCTTATTTTGGGTGGGAGAAATCAGTCAAACGCTGTCTTAGACAAAGTCAATAGAAATAGCCTTCAGGGGGCATCAGCTGCAATAACATGAGTAGTTATTTTAGCAGGTTTTGTACATACATATATAATTGTTAGACCCTTTATATTTTACCCTATTATCAGTAAGACATTTGTAAACATTTTCAAAATGTCCAAGAAGTTGTTTATTATAGTTTGCTGTGTTTTGTCAATACATAGATGTGAAATTTCTTTTTTCTATTTGTTTTCTTTTTCTTTATGAGTTCATAAATTTTTTTTTTTAATTTTATTTGACCCAATTATAACATGGATATTATAAAAGGTTAGTTTGTTCTGAAAAAAAAGTTGAATACATGATAGTGAGTTACAGGATGACTATTTTATGAGCTATAATACACAAACAATTTAAGGTGAAGATTACTCCCAAAAACCCCTTTAGAAGGGTATTAATTTTCAAATATAATCAAAATAGTACAAAATGTTTACAATACACAAAATTTGGCAAATTTATATTCATATATTCATATGGGGCGGCTGTGGCACAGGTGTAGCGTGAACGACTTCTCCATGTCGAAGTGTCCCTGAGCAAGACACTGAACCCCCAGTTGCTCCTGGTGGCCAGGTCAATGCCAGTGTGGATGGCAGCTCTGCCACAATCAGTGTGTGAATGCATGTGTGAATAGGTGATAGCGCATTGGTCATTGAGAAATGAAAAAAAGTGCTATATAAGTAAACACCATTTACCATTTAAAATAAGTGTTGTCTTCCATTTGTTTTTATTTTAATATCATCGTGCTTCTTTGTTTGGTTCATGTACTTAAACTAGCCCAGTAATTAATCCTCATAAGAAGTTAAAATGCTTCCTTTCTGATCTGCTTCTAGCCAAGTATCATCATTATCTTTATTTATCAGACTCGAAATCCATAAAAAATCATACAAACACAACCCCAACAACTATGTTGTAACTTCATATATTTACTACTGTAACTTCAGGTTGCTCATGGTGGTACTTTTAGAGCTCGTCATTATCTCAGATGGTACACACTGTAAAAGGTTTGTGAACCACTGATATAGAATATAGCCACACAAATTGCAACTAAGCATGTTTTAGAGAGTAACAAAAAGAATACAGACAAGAAAAAAAGGAATAAATTAAAAATACATAAACTTTTCAAGTTTTGATTAGAGCTGATTGAATTGAACAAATCTTCATCTACATATTCTGTTGCTCTCAGATTGTGTTGCTAGTTGTTATGGAACAGCAACTGTTGCAGCTTTACGCCATGTCGTTTTTGTTGTGTCATCTATGTGTTAGCTCTGCAATCTTCCCTGCTGTTAGAACACAAGTCTGTCCTGTTATAAATATAAATATAAATATTTGAAGTTGGCACCACATCCACTCTCAGCCAACATTTTTCGTGATGCAGGACATTAGTTGGTTTTATGCAGATTAAATACACACTTTTTTGTATGTATTTTGATGCTTTTTAATGATTTTGAAGTGTGTACACATGTCCAGATCTCTACGCAGCCATGTAACTGCAGTGATACAGCCTCGGGGAGAAATGTGTTTTTGATATAGCGTCTCTTCCTCTCCCTGCATGCATCTAATACTCTCCCTCTTCCCAGGATAACAGGGTCACAGCATGGAGACCTCAACGACTCCACACCTGGAATAACACCACCCAGAATATCCGCTCTGCTTTTGAGCTGTTGTGTGTGTATATACGAGTGTGTGTGTATGTAAAGGAGATAAGAAAAAACTAGAAAGCAAAGGAGGCTTTATGAATGACAAGGAGGAGGTGGTCTTGTGGTGCTTTCAAGTCATCCATCTTACTAATTTCTTTTTCTCTCTTTCTCTGTCTCTTTCTTTGACACATACTCAGACACAAACTGAGCTCTGGTGTGTTTTTATGCGATGGTCTGCTTTGCAGCAGAGGAAATATGAAACACCCTTAGGCATTTGTCAGTGGTCAGTGGCATGTTCTTGCACTTTCTTGCTGGCGTGTGTATTTTCATGCACGTGCGTGTTCACATAAACCCGTGTGCGTCACTGTTCCTCCTGACACACTGCTGAGGTCTGATTAATAAAAGATGAGTTTAGGGGAAGTATGACTGTTTGGATTACCCCCCTCTCTTGACAGAGGAAAAAGAGAAGAAAAGACAGGATGAAAGACAGAGAGAGAATGAAAGCAGAGCGAAAAAGGGCAGGGTCCACTCTGATCATCTCGGGACCACACTGTGAATGGGTTGTTGACCCTGAGTGGAGAGAAGGATGGTGTGGGGGATTAGAAAAAGAATAAAGTGTGGATGCAAAAAAAAAAAAATTAAAAAAAAGCCTGTGCTTAGATACATATTCACCAAAGTCTGATGCCTGTGGTGCGGAGCCTGTGTTACTGCAAACCTTTTTGTTTAGCTTGATTCTGCTCCCACAACACACTTTCCCTCCATTTTCTTTCTTTCTCTTGTTCTTTTTTTCCTTCTTCCTGCTGACCTGTCCCAACCACCATGAAACCACCGCCACATTAGAACCCTTAACGGGCACTGCCTGGCATCCTGCTCAGTCTAAACACATTACAAGCTAGTCTCTCTCACATACACAAAGAAATGAGATTGCATATAAGAATTCCCAACTTAAGAGTTTCACCATATATTAATAACTGTGGGATATTTTTTATCCCTGTAAAAATACCAGGTGTCAGTGTGGCTTCACAAAGGCCGATTGTGGATGATTGAGGCGGCAAATAAGTGGTTCGCATATACTGACAGAAAAACGATACCATAGCTGAGAACTTTACAGGGAATATGGTCTGGATTTAAGTTTAAACAGTGGAATATTACTGTTACGTTCTTTTTCTATTCTATCAATTATCAATAATATTACAATTTGGCTATAGTAGCAAACATTTATTTCCATGATTCATTCATCATGCATTTATGCATAAAAGAGGCGGTGCATGTTTGCTTAATTCTCTTCACCAGTCTTTCATCTCTCACATAAACAGAACATCCAAGCCTGCTCTATCACACTGCAACACATTCTCAATGCAAAATGTAACACATCACACGTTCACTTGTGGATTTTATGACTGGCCAGCGAGGTGGTGAGGACGTTGCTCACACAGAGCAGGATGCAGCTGGACCACGCTGACCACACCTGCTGACATCACGTTACCACCACAGGGTGATGCATGTTTGGTTGGGGGTTGTTGTAGATATGAAAGTTTAGATTGGGTTTATGAAATATATTTATGACAGATAAAATAGAGACATAGATTAGCATCTTCTACTAATGTTATGGAACAAGTAAAATTATCTCTAAAACTTTTTTATGTTTGAGACAATCCTTTCCTCCCATCCAGAAAAAAAGGTAAGAATCCAAGCAAGTGGTCATATTTTATCTCGATATCAACTAACTACAGCCAATATACAAAAGCGAAAACACTAACACTGTTAATATGCTGTTAGTTGACTAAGCAGCTACTGGGAACCTAAACATTTTAAACAACCATAGTGAAAAAAATGTTAAAATTACTTGTAAAAGGAGCCTTACTCAGTTGCTTATTCATGTACAAAACTATATAATTTAACAGCTGCCACCAAATCTTTATAAAACATTTAAAATTAAAAAATGTAGTAATTCCTTTGGCTATAGATAAAATATGGGAATCATTTGCATTTTCAAAACAAACTCATGCACAAATACAAATACATAAATTGATATGCTGCTTGCTGTGTCCCTGGCTGATGTGTCAAACATCTGGAGAAGGCTTGTAAAATGGGTTGACAAAAAAGTGTCAAACCTCCATAAAGCTAAACAAATAATAATAATAAAAAACAGGACATGACAAATAAGATAAGAATCAAATGGGACTGAAAATGTGTGACAGGACAAAGATCGATGTATTTGCTGAAGCAAATTGAATTTTTATTCACACTAAAAAAAGGGTTCATAGAAATAAAATCTAATCATTTACCGGTAGATAGTATAAGATGCTAACGTTAACCTCTAAGCTGTAACTTGATCAGTAAAAGAACATATAATCTAGAAATGCAGGTAGGACACATTGCGTTGCCACCATCTTTATGGTGACAAGAGTATAGCTTAGAAATAAATTAAAAAACAGCTTAAAACTGCATATTTTACTTGAAACAGTTGATGAAGTCCTTCACATGATTCTTGACATGGCCAAATTTTTATAAAGTGCCATCCTTGAAATGCTGCGAAGGATCCTTCTCCGATTCTGAGAAGCACTGTAATGCTATTAATGTAATGTAATGGAATCTGAGCCCTGCATTTAACCCAGTAATACACTTCAAGTACTGAGCCATTTAAGCACATACACAAGAAAAGTGAGCACTCATCCAGATTGGTGGGCAGCTATAGTTACAGTGGGGAGCGGTTGGGGAGGTCTGGTGGCTTATGCAAGGGCACCTCTGTCGGTCATGAATGAGGCAGTGCAGATCATTCGCTGCCCTGGCCCACATTTTTTAATACCCAAAGCCACAACTTCATGGCTCAGAATCAGACATTCTCTGCCTAAATCTGTCCTGACTGTGTGCTGCTCTCAAAGCCGAGTTTCAGAAGTTCATGGTGCTAGCAAGCCAAGAAAAAGTCCCAAGGTTTACACAAAGACCTACTACCAGCAGTCGGCTACCATCACTGTCCATGTCCTGTGGCTCTATGGCTGTGCAAACAAGATTTATAGGTTTATTAAAAGCACCCCTTTATTACTAGTGGTCATTGGAACAATTGGTGATGTGTATGACAGGATGTTTTTTTTCATTGATGGTGTTTGAGTTGAGAAAATAATTAAAACAGGCTGTCACTTGGTTGCACAAGGATGAATTTAACAGTCTGAATGTTGGATCCTTACAGCATCCGAGTGTCTTGTTACTGAATAAATGTGCCAGAAATGGTTTTTAATGTCATGATATACAGCATATTCTTTAGATTGTCTTTTTTCCCCCTATTTTCATATCTGTCAACTGCAACTACTTCTATCTTTAAGCCATTTGGCCCTTTGCATGGCATTTTGAAGAAGGTGGGAGGCTGTAATTAGTTCATCAACTGAGTGAAAAATGAGCCCATATCCACCAGCTTTTGCCTGTAAAACAAGACACTTTGAAGAGAACAATGTATGGATAGACAAGATAGAGGGCTGATGCATGCTTTTTTGTGGTGATGAATTTAATGATTTCTACTCTTAAAAAGCTGGGACTTGAAGTCAGGCCTGTGATTTACAGCACAGACTGTTAACTGTAGTTTACAACTTTAAATGGGTCATGCTTCTTTGCTGCTGAGTTTTAATGTGTTTTGGCCAAACTGCAAAAAACATTTTTTTAAAAGGCTCAGATTTGAAAATGTTTGGAAACCTTTACTTTATGAAGTACTCTGCTCCAGAACTTAGCAACGGGCTGGATGTTTTCCCCTGTGGGTTGCACAGCAACACAGCTGTTACATGACTGGGAGATGAATAAGAATACTGAGGCAATCACTTTTAACTTGGTTTTTAGAGTCTGTCAGAAAGTAGGAAAGACAAGCATATATTGGTTATTAATTGTTGCGACCATGATCAGTGCTCACCGAATGATGCGGTAGTTAAAGAAGAAATAAAAATTCCCTTTAAATGCTGTTGTGGAAATGTTTTTAATTATATTTAAATGGGACAGAATTTTACCAACTCTGTGAAGAAAGTGTCTTCCATTTACAGACTGGAGTTTATGTTCAGTCACTCGCAGTCACAGTTGGTGGCTGTATCCCAAATGGGCCAAATGGGTTTTTAGGTTCACTCCCACATACCTTTTTGCTCAAAGAAAGCACAACCCATATTGCATTGTGACTTTGAGTCTGTAGATCATCAAGCAAAACTTTTTAAATAATGTAAAATTTATTTAAACTATACAGGACTTCACTATATGCAACATTGTTCATATTCACATAATTGAGCAAAAAAAGTTCAAATTTTGGTCATTTTAACAAAGAAATTATAAAGGTTATGAAGCCATATAATTTGGACAGCTTAACCAGCCTGGCCAGAGAGAGCAAGCGAGGAGGAGGGGGAAATTTCACCCTTCGTCCTCTAGTGATTGGGATAGGCCCCATACTTCTATGACCCAGAAATGGAAAATCATCAAATCTACCTATATGTGATCTACTTCTATCCAAGCAACACAATGATGAGCTTGGAGCTTTCCAATAGGGGTCGGCAACTATCTTTGGCTTGGGGCCAAATTTTTTCTGACGAAAAGTCAGAAAATGAAGTGGCGGGCCAAGTTTGTTTTTTCATCAGGCAAAACCAATTTATTTATATTAAACAATACTTTTTACCATCTAACGGACCATTGTATCTTGTACAAAATATAATTGATTTAAGTTCACTTGGATTCATTGTTACTATTAGTTTATGTCTGTGTTATATGCTTAAACAGACTGACGGATTCTTTTTTTAAATTTTTTAACCCAGTTATCGTTTTGAGATATTTATTGAGAGATTATAAGATTTGTAACCTAATGATTCAACTATCCCTTAGTAACCCGGCCTCCTTTAGTGTTACATCCGGATGTTGTTTTAATACAGAAGTAATGGTCGCAAACGTTATCGCTCACTATTTAGGCGTTAGCTAACACGCCAAAACAGCAAAGCAGTAAAAAGGAAAATGGACACTGAAAACAGAACTTACAAAGATGAGTGGAAGGAAAAGTTTTTTTTTTTCATCCTACCTGATTTCATAAATACCAAGCCAGTGTGCCTTATCTGTAATGAGGTTGTTGCAGTTTGTAAAGAATATAATATCCGCAGGCACCACGAAACAAAGCATGTCAACTTAAAAAAATCGTTTCGACTCCAGATAGAAGTGCGGAAACAAAAACTTGGAGCTCTGATCGCTGGATATGCACACAGCAGTAAGATCCTGGTTCGAGGACTCACACCACAGCAAAAAGTAACAAGTGCATCCCTGAAAGAAGAATGGGTCCTGGCTCGGCACAACAAACCCTTCACGGATGCAGAAATTTGATGGTGATGGTGGCCGTTTTGGAGGAGTTAGCAATGGAAAAGTCAATGGATGGGGTGATTGCTTCGGTGAAACAGGTGCCTCTCTCTGCCAGGTCTGCTTCCCGGAGTGTAGATGGACTGTAGAACACTGTGCATGGAGTCATACTTGGTGGTTTGAGTCGGGCTGATTACTTTTCTCTGGCCATTGATGAAAGCACCGACAACACAGTTCAGGGAAGAGCTACTATCTTTAATTCCATTAGAGGGGAAAACCACAGGAGACGCCATATTCACCAAACTGGATGAGCTGTTCAAACGGCATTCACTGTTCTTTGAAAAAATTAACCTCATCAAGACAGACGGAGCACCTGCCATGGTTGGTTGCCACAGAGGTCTGGTGAGCAGATTGAAGGAGATTGCACCTCGAGTGCACAGATTAAATTGTCTTATTCACCAGAGCGTTCTGTGCATCAGGCTCAGTGGGGAGCTGAAAGGCATTATGGATAAAGTGATGCGCATCATTAATTTTATCAGGGGTACATCAAGCACACAGCATTGTCTTTTCCGTCAACTTGTGGCTGAGTCAGAGGAGGCCAGTTCCGATGACCTGCTGCTTCACAACGAAGTGCGCTGGTTAAGCAAAGGCAAAGCGCTTGAGCGCTTGTGTGCACTTCTGAATGAGGTTGAAGCCTTCTTAAGAATAAGCAAGATGCGAGCAGCAGATGAGC
Source organism: Pseudomugil tenellus (assembly GCA_037177515.1). Lineage (NCBI taxonomy): Eukaryota > Metazoa > Chordata > Actinopteri > Atheriniformes > Pseudomugilidae > Pseudomugil > Pseudomugil tenellus. Next base: position 5,759,738 of record JBAMHX010000025.1, on the reverse strand, counting down.
ACCTTGCCTTTATACAAGATAAAATTTCCATTGCCAATGTTGCATTTTTAACAGATATTTTTGGCCACCTTAATCAGCTTAACGTACAGCTACAAGGGAGAGGCAAAACCATTGTGGACCTGGTTGAGAAGCTGTAATCATGTTCCAATAAACTGGAGCTGTTTTATTCAGATTTATCCAGTGGAACCCTAAAATCACAGGGACGGGGGAAAGTGACAGAAGTGATGCTGGATTTTGTCAAGCAGCTGCGAACCAACTTCAAGTCCAGGTTTGAGGACTACTCCATCCCCAAGGAGATCATTGCCTTTGTCCGCGACCCACTCACTGTCCGAGGTGAGGATTTCTCTGCCCTGGCTAAAAAAACCATCTCTTCTTTGGATGAGGCTGCATTTCAGCTGGAGCTCGCTGACTTTCAAACGAGCTCCCTTGTCAGCGATGCGCTCAGGGCGCAGTCAGTGGAGGACTTTTGGATCGCATGCTCAGAGGAGTACATGTGGATTAAGGCAGTGGCCTTTTACGTGCTGACAATGTTTCCCTCTACCTATACATGTGAGTCGAGCTTTTCTTCAATGAACTCCATCAAGACACACGAGAGGAACCGCCTGACGCATCAAAGCTTGGAGAACTGTTTGCGATAAAAGTGACATCCATCCAGCCAGAAATACAAAAAATTTTGACTAAAGAAAGATGCCAGTTTTCCCACTGAGTGAGTAACGTTTTAAGATTTTAATAATCATACTGTTGCCTATTGTTTGAATAAATGGTCTTTTTTTTTTTTGCTTCTGCTCTGTAATTTCAGAAAAGCAACGCATATGGTTCAAGTTCCCGGAGTCATTCAATATTTGCTGCTGTATTTTGATTTAATATAATTTTTAACCAAATTATTTTAGTTGAATAAAGTGCTACAATTTAAACTCCACATGTTTGGAGCAGTTGCAGAGATATGTTTTTTTGTTGTTGTTGTTTATATTCCTCCATTCATCTGCCAAGGTGCATGGGAGGTCATGCAGATGCCTCATAATTTAACTTAATTTTATTTTTGGCTCTATTTTGCAACTTTCAATAAATGTGATCAAATCTGAAATTGTTTTATTCTTTTTTTGTGCAAATAGACCAAGTTATATTTTTATTTTAAACAATATAACCTGGCGGGCCTGGTATGATTAGCAGCGGGCCAATTTTGACCCGCGGGCCGCCAGTTGCCGACCGCTACAATAGGGTCTAAAATAAGGTTGTGTAAAATCACAGATTAGGGTTAGGTTGTAAAACATATGGAAAACATTGAATATCCCACAGAGCACTGTTAAAGCCACCATTAAAAAATTGAATAAATATTGCACCAAATGCAAACCTGCCAAGAAAGGGCAGAGACCAAAACCCATGGATCAAGCAATGAGGTAACAAAGAGGTAACAAACAGGCGAAAGGTAATGCTTAAAGCAACACTTTCTCTTCCCCAATATGTCCAATGATTGGTCAATACTCCCCTGTATCACCTTTCAATGCATTAGGTGTCACTACACTATTACTGTCTGCTTTGGGGAATTATTCCGTACTTGAATATTATCCTTCAGGGGCAAGTAAGTATGGAATTAAGGAAGATAAAGGACATTAGGAGGATAAATACTGGGGATGCACATTATCGGCATTGATGAAATAATAATATATTTAACTTAATAGTTAAATATAGTTGCTCTACATAATGGCAGATATCAGGCTTTGTGACATACCTGTTTTGGTTCAATAAATAAAACTGGACTGATTTTATACACCTATATTTATTCCTGCCTGTTTGTGTCAGGAGGTGAAGGGACACTTGGGTAATTGGACTATTATGGGCAAAGTGGTTCTCTTTTTCAGGTGAGATATATGCAACTGAAATGATGGTAACATAGCTTAGTGTTCCTTCAGCACTGAAGGATATGCTGCTGTTTTGTCCTGGGTTACTATTATTTAGTCAACCTGCATCCAGAGATGAACAGGGTAAAGTCAAAGTTCAAATCCAAATCCACAGAAAAATCCAAGATTCAGAAAAGCCACAAGAACTGGAAGACAGTAAATATTCGGATAGGAAGGTACAGGAAAAATGATGAGGAACAGGCTATTCCTCTAAATTTTCATCTGCATTGATTAAAGTTTTGTTTTCCATTTGGGGCTTCATTCCTCTCCTTCTTCAAAATCTATGGCAGACCAATTGTACACACTACATCTTCATTTAACCCCAAGAGATTCATATTTATTAATGCTGCAAAAGATGCAAGCACTGACTTGACATACTCAAAATGTTAGGTCACTAAATAAGAAACCAGGCTAAATGCTAAACTGGATTTGCTTTCACAAGCTGTTGTATGCTAATGGTATTTGTGAATCACTTTTCTAATAGCTTACAATCTTGTGTTATGTTTTACTTCATGACCAGACCCCTAACTCCTAAAAAATAGCAGCGACTGGATGTGCTCAAAATAGGTCTTATTTCTTATTATAACTGTTTAAATAGCTCATATTAAAATCTCTACTTTTGTGATGTCCAAAGAGAAAAAGTTCTTGCCTCTGCAGGTGTTCAACCCCAAATATTTTGCATCTAATTTGCACCCCTAGGGATTATTCCCTTCTCGGGAATCTTAGTTTTTCATTGTGCAAAACATGTAAAGGTAGTTAGGATGTAAACTAAAGCAGTGAAAGCAGCTCTGTGGTCAGATCTTGATGATAAAGTTTGCATTTTTGTTCCTTTATCTCATTAAAGGTCAATCAGAGTAAGGGTAGGCTGACACTTGCATGACTTTTGGCCACGATTTTGTTGTGGCAAGTTGTAGCATTTTGGGAAGGCTCCAGCACTGTTCACGTCTAGTTCACGCATAGTTCACGACGAGTTCACGTATGTGTGTCCATCAATTCCGCATTGACACGAACTGGCGCGATGAGTTTACGCAAAGGTAGCGGATAGTTCATGTACTTCCCGCATTGGCAAAAAGAGTTTGCGCAATTCGGACGGTGTTGTTCCCCAGGTCAGTAGAAGGGAGAACACAGAGACACAGTCATTGCAGAGAAGAGAAGATGCCTATATCTGGCGCGCACTGGGACGCATCCGAAGTGCTCCAACGTGTTCATGTACAGTTGGTGCATAGTTCACTGCCCGGTGGTGAAATTTTGTCGTGACCAAAATTTTGAACTTTTTAAAATTCTCTTCCGGACATGGCACGCAGTCACGATGGGTTTAGACACTATTCACGCCAGTTTAAGACAAGTTTGCGCTCAAGTCGTGCCAGTGCGTGCCACAGAATCGTGCAAGTGTCAGGGCGCCATAAGGATGTGTAAGCACCGGCTTGGACTAATTCCTCCCCACCTGGGTTGCTGCTGAGCCTGGACCACAGCTGGTTGCAATTG
>JBAMHX010000025.1:5722571-5742228 GCA_037177515.1 Pseudomugil tenellus | reverse complement strand
CCACCGCCCGAGCCGGGGATTGAACCGGCAACCTGCTTGCTGTGAGGCTGCAGTGCTAACCACCTCGCCACCGTGCAACCCGACAACAGCATCGTTTGATGTTTTTATGATGGAGGTAGAGAAAACTGTTTCACATACATGTTCAGCTTCTCCCAAAGCCAGATGCAGATCAGGTAAACATGAAGGTTAGCCATCCTGACAATTTTACACCCATAAACACATTTTTTGATATACTAGACTAATTAATGTAGGTATTGTCACCTCACACAAGGAGGGAAATGTTGCTTTTTATCTATTTCCATTTACGCAAATGGCAGCTGATTAATTTCACAGAAGCTGATCCATTTGTGTCTTTCTTTTTAAACAGGCATTGATTTAGATATCTCTGTCTTTCTTTCACACATTTGGTCGTTTGTACAAATCCAATTAGCATAACATGGAATTAAAAAGAAGCACAGAATATCTGTTTTAATGATAAATGAATTATTATCTGCCTCATACTTTTTTTTTACAGTTTATTAATTATTTAACTTAGATTTTAACTGAACTGAAATAGTTTATGCACATTAGAAATTATGCCTTTGTATTGTGCAATTTACTAGAGCAGAAGTATTTTCATTTGCAAAGCTTTTCCATTTATGTACTGGTACTCTAAGATTTGATGATAATACAAATCAGATAATTTGCTTATTTTCAAAAAGCTACTTTGCAAAAATCACAAAAAAGACCAAAACTAAATATACAATGCTTTGACTAAGAGTCACTCTTTAGATGACTCCTTACTCATGACACATGTGAGCTGAGCTTATGAGGATGTGGGACATCAAAAAGGAGGCTTGTGTGTGGTTACTTGCGTTAATGGAAATGGATTAAGGTTAAGTTGTCACGGTTTCATGGCGGCTAGAGCTAGCATCGCCTTTACTGTCTAAATGAAAACAGCAGAAAACACCACAACAATTGAGAACAGATTTTCACCAAGGTGCCTTAATGATACTGTCAACCTCTTACCCTGCACTCGCATACAAACATACACCAACAAATGCAAACCAGAATGCAACATGGTCTTAACACTAATGATCAACCAGCTTAAAGCTTCAGGGCCATCAAATCAGTTTACAGGTTGTAACTCATAACATGTTCACCCAGACACTTTCTGAGTGTGTATGCTGATGCAGCCTATTTGCTCGTGTGTTTATGTGTGTGTAGTAGTCATCTAAACACACACTGTTCCAGTCTGTTTCCTACCCATAAAAAGCAACACTTAGCACTTCATTCTCAAGCAGTTCTGACAATATTATACAGGTTAGTTTAAGAGAAGAGAGAGAGACAGAAAAAAACAAAGCAGAGAAACTTTTTAAAAAAAAGAGGGAGGGAAAAAAACGGAAGCCTGGTCACTCAGTTGGGAATATTCACAGAATTGTTTTTAACAAGTTTAATAAATTCCCCCACAAATGAGGTGAGGGAAAGAGAGAAGGCCAGAGGAAAGTGGAGAGTTGCAAAAAGTGTATATTTGAGAAAGAGGTGAAACTGAAGTGAGTGTTTGGCATGGTGTTGGGAATATTTTACAAGCTGCATTAATGGCTGTTCTTAAAACACAGCTATTAAGAAACGACCATACTGTTGTATATCATGGGTGATTATGTTCACATACACAGGCTTAACACAGCTAATTCTGTCCTTACACACACATACACAGAAATGCAGCTCTGCTCTCACACCTTTTGTGAAAATACCAGCTTTCTCCTGTCAAAACAAGCTACACTTCTTTAGCCATTCACAGTGTGTGGTACAGATTTTGGACTTTAAAATATCACACATGTATTCAAAAGTGGATGACACAACCATATCCAGAGTTGGGGAAGTGAGTCTTTTAGAGTATATGACACAAAGTTCATCGTAACAAAAAGTGACATGACTTTTACCATTTTCTATTCTCAGCTGCTTCCTGCCTAGCTGTAAACAGTGACAACAGTAAGACACAATTCCTCTTTTTGGTTCCCAGATTTAGTTTTCCCCTGAGGCTGTGAACTGAGCTAAGAGTTAGCAACAAGTAAGGTAGCTTTAGTTCACGGTAACAACCAGAAGTACACAGTTTTTGTCACTGACAGCTAAAATAGTGTCATCTGATGGAGTAATTTATGTTTACTTTATAATGAATTAGAAATTGAAACCAATTTTAGCACTATTTACCTTTTTAGGAAATCTAACAAGTCAGCACTCTTACAGCTAGCTTATATTTAGTTTTATACATGCTAACAAGTAACTACTTTGATAGGCTACAACTCCAATGGCTGTACTAGAGCAAAAATCTTAATGACTAAACATGCAGGCAACATAATTTTAACAAGACTTTCAGCTGGAGAAAATAGTGAAAATGGGACTAAATTATTAATGTAACTCCTTGGACATATGCTATTTCTGTACATTTACACACTGTAAATTTAGCTCTCCACCATGTTGAATGCCATGCTGAAAGTGATGAGATACAATTTCTAGAATTTTCTTAAAATGCTAATTCTTATCTGTAAATTAAAGAAGCACTACATTACATTAACTGAATACTTGCATGCCCTGTATTGGAAGTGATAAACGAGTTATGTTTGTTTATATTTGCCGTTTTGTGAAAAAGTATCTAATAAAAACATGCATTAAATATAGTCTTGGATCAAACCCCTATTATAAGCATTCACAGGCAAACCTCTCTGGCAGACCTCGACTCAGGGAGGGCAATCATCTGCCTATAGTCTGGTTGGGATGGAGAGGACAGGAAAGAAGGATCAACAGGCATCCAGACAGGCCTGCGGACAGAGAAGAAGGAAAATACAAGCTTATGACACAAGCGCTGTCATAAATCAATACCATGAAAATAAAGTGCTGTGTCATATAGTGCAGGATAATTAGGTCTAAATTGAAAATGTTTAACCTGGTAAAATACCAACGTTGTGACATGTTATAGCCAAAAAGTCAGAAACTGACATCAATACATTAGATTATGTTCGACAAATATTATTTCCTGGCCATTATTTAACACAGTAACTAGAATTATAATGAGAATATGTTAAATGCCCATATGTTGTGACTGTGTAACCTACATCTTCTGGGTTGTCATGCAGTGTGGGTGTGTTGATGACTCATCTCTGTTTAAAAGTGTTACTTTTTTACTTGATCATCAATACTTTATTTTGTGCCACGACTACAACTTCTTTGTGCTTCAGGCCAAACATAAATACATATAACACCTAATATCAAAGTTTTAACCTATTACATTTAGAAGGTTTTTGACATATATATCCAGAAATACAAGCTCTAGTGTTTAAATCTGAATAATGCCAGGACAGCTGTCTCCTCCTGTAAGCTACTGTAATTGCTTCCTGGCTCCAGCCCTGTAATTTATGCACAGACAGGACAGTCAATGCAGTGCTATTCTAATAGAAATTGGGTCCTACTGTGTACTTACTGTCTTCCCAGTTAAAGCAAATGGCATATTGGCTTTAAAATGTCTATTTCCGAGCATTATTTCTTTATCCAGTTCTTTCTGAAAAACCTTATTAAGTAGGCTGAGGGATCACTGGAAAGGATCTGATTGTATTTCTCAGTTATTATCCATGAATCATGCCTGCATGAGAACAGAGAAGTTGGAAATATTAAGACATCGGACAGTATAAAACTGAATATTTTCTTTGTTATTCTAGGCGCCAGAGTTTGCTCCAAGAGGAAGTGGTAGCCACTGTGGTCAGCGGCCGAGTACAGTATGGAATAGACCCAGTGTGTGTGTGTTTATGTGTGCATTTGGAGGTGTGACATCAGTCTGTCATGGTTTTCTCATCCTCATTCTTCTTTCACTTTCTGCTGTGCTGCGATGTGAAAAAAACTCCCAATTAAACTAATAAAACACCGATTGCATCCACCCCAAAAGCACCCTCACACATTTCCCTGGCAAAAACAAATAACACACACATTTTTGTGTGCTCAGGTAAGCACACATGCACAAAAACACCCCCTCCGCTTAATTCCTGCCCACCCTCACTTCTCCGCCTCCCTCCACCCCTCCTGGTTAAATATCCTAGTTATTAAGCCGCAATGTGCCACAGATTTCTGAGGCTCTGTGTGCGACACATCTGGCCTGGGCCTTCAGGAAATGACTGGTTCACTTCACTCTTGTCATCACCTTCCAACACGTTTCTTTCACATTTCAATTTGGGAGAGGCACAGCAGGCAACTACAGCACATGAAAACACATCCACACACACTCACACACAAGGGTGCACATCTGGGCATGTGTACTCAGGCACAGACACACACGGTCCATATTAGCGACAGTGGGAGTGCGCTTTTGGCTGTTACAGCGCTCCATTTTCAGTCTCTCAGCACAGAGAGTTGAGCTTGTTCTCATCCATTTCTCTCCTTTTCCCTCTCTGCCCGGTTAGTGTTTTGTTGACAGTAGAAAACTTCCTAACCACCCGTGACACAAACTACCATTTCGGGCTTGTTTTGGATTGTGTGGGATTAGCAGAGTGATAGACGGGGGTCTCTGGGAGGGACATGTTTTTTATGGATGCCTAATGAGTGCATGTTTGATCTACAAGGACTTAACAGTCAGTCAACACTAGATCCAAAAATAAACTGGTTTTTTTTGATGGTGGATTGACACTGCTTTTATTCTGCAGTTTGATACTTTTCTGCTTGATCCATCTCCTTTAGAGTCCATTCTTTACATTTTAATGCAGTACAGACAAAACAATAGTGTCAAAGTGTAATTATATAATTTGCTGTTCTTAGCTTTTAAATATTAAATGACAGTAGGGTTGCTTTGAGATGATCTTAGAGCATATGTGGAAAGTGGATATGTCATTGTTGGATTGAGGTGAGGGGGGTGTCAAACAAAAAATAAAATAAACAGCACCCCTGTGGGAAACTGTACTGTTTTTTTTATTATTTTGCCACATCTCCATTTCAGTTTTTCCTGGAATATAATGTTATTGTAAAACACATCTCGTAACCATGTAGCCCATTATGTCTGGTTGATTTCAGCACTGAAGCAATTTAATCTTACTGAAAGGTTTCTGTGGGCAGCCTTGATTTGGTGTGTAGCCTGCTAAAACACTGTGTGATGTGGGAGACAAACAGCTCAAACTGTCAGAGAGCAGCGCCCTGTTTGTCTGTTTCAAACTATTTCTAATCAACATGGCTGCAGGAAAGACCACAAAACATTAAAGATCTCAGCCACAGCGTGTGCAGGCACTGACTGACGACACGCTCAGATGGCTATGCTGCACTGACTGATGAAGGTACGGCAAAGTGATGACAGTCTCAATGAATGACGATCACACCAATGAAGTCAGCGAGTGATAGTCAAATTCATGCTAAATGAGAAAATAGGGTCTGTAATCATTTAGAGGATGATGATATCATCATGAAATTAACAAGATCAAATCCTAGAAATAGAAACATTTATTACTTATTAAAACATGAAAAGCACTGACTCTTCTGTGTTGCTGCTTTGACCCTTGTAAGTGCTCTAAATGCCAAAGAAGAAAAATCAGGTGCACTTGCTAAAGAGAGTTATTTAATGGTGTTCCCTTTGGCTGTGCATGGTTTGTAAAGCAAGAAAATTAATATTTTACAACTATTTTTAAGATGTTTAACAGCTGTTTTTATTTCATTTTGTGAAACCCGTTCTCAGCAATTTGCAAACATATAATTTTAACTTACTGGGTAAGAAATCTGTTAAAAATAAAAATGAGGTTGATAAGTAAAAGAGACACACAATCTTTCTTAATCTGCTAGTTAATTATTTCTCTCCTGAGTTGATTTTATAAGGAATGAAACTGCATCTATGCAGAGTGTCCACTAGAGGGCAGCCAGGGACAGTAGTTCTGGAAAAGGTAAGGACTTCAGACATGATAAACTCTTTCCTGAAGTGTTACTGATGACCACATCACACCACATCTTAAGTTTGATGATAAGACCCTGCATCCTACATTTAAAAAAATATATACCTTGAAAAATGAAAAATCATGGCACACACTGTAAAAGAAGATCAGTGTCTTTGAACTCAAAACAATCACAAACATTTGCTGGATGCTTTATGTTTTAAACAGAAACTCTGAGCAAACTTCATGTACAGACCAACAGTTAGATATACTAAATGCACACATTTGACACAAACATGAACAATCCAGCAACCATTGATCAGTCACAACATTAAAACCATTGTCAGGTATAGCAAGTAAACTTTTAACCTTGCTTATTTTATTACAATATAACACCCTACATTAAGCCAATGATGATCCTGTTTCCTACACTGAACAAAACTAACTCCAACAAACTGCAGAGGAAGATCTAAAAAATACTCAACAGAGTCTGATGTGTTAACTAAATCTATAATATACTTTATCACAAATCCGAGTCATCTGATTGCTTCTTTGTAAGAAAGTAGACACATTTAAAAACATTTTCAGATGTTATATATGCACATTCTGACTGATCAGAACTCATCTGGATGCATGAAAACCTTCATAGTAGTTTAATGGGTTCACACCCTTTTGTTCTAGAAGCACCACAATCATGCATCTGCACCATAGAAACTTAATATTAGAATATACTTTCATTTTCTGCTTTTCTTTCTTCTGTCATTTCTCCTGTTGGTGCTAATTGGAATCTGAGAAGCAGCATAAAAGTTTGGATGCTTTAGCTTTTGGATCGCAGTGTATCAAGTTTCTGTTTTTGCATTACAACATTTGAAGCAAGCAATGATAAAGGACTCATTTTAAAATGGTAATCAAGAAGTTTAAGTTTCATAAAACACTTTTGTGGTCTGACTGTGAAGTGCATCAAGCTGTTCCAGCAAAAGGATCTTATTTTAACATTTAGCCCATTTTCTTCTTTTTGGACTAAAGTGACAGGGTAGCAGAAGAAATGAGAGTGTGAGAGATCTGAGAGAGCGGGGGTCGACTGTGTCTGTTCTAGTGTGGTTTGGGGGAGTTATTTGGTGTTAAAATATGCCTTAATGGTTGCTGGGGATCCATTTATTACAGGCAGGAAGCAGAAGGGGGTTTCTCTTCTCATTTAATGTGACCACCGAGAAGCTCGCCAAGTCCTACAGGCAAGCCAGCATTCCTCTACACCCATGCTGTGCATACACTTCCACAGGCTCGGTACAATATGTGCACTCATAATTACACTTTAAGGCATGTAAATGAAGTTTATGTATGCATGTGTGTCAATGGAAAAACATCATCTCAGCAGCATACACACTATACAGAAGTTTAGGAAACAGCTTGCAAATATGTGTGCGCACAAAGATCCCACACAAATAGACTGTGGTCTCTGGCAGTGAGGATGACCTTTTCTGAACCATGGAAACACACACAGAAACACACACACACATATGCACAGAATAGCCCCTACAAAACACTGAAGCGAGGCAGAGTTGAGGTTATATAAAAACCTCTTGAGGGCTTATTAATTCACATTTGTTTTGCAGTTGTGAAGCTCGGTCTCTCTCATTCTCACTCATCGTGTCCGTTCCACTACTATAGCTGTTGTTTTTTGCTTTTTTTTATTTCCTTCCTTCCTTCGTCTTGCACTTTCTCAGGCACAGATGCAAAAACTAAACTTCTGTCAGGCCTTTTCAGAGCCAGATATAGCTTGACACCCTTCCCCAGCTAAAGGAAGGGTGTGTTAACACCTTCTTCTGTGTACACGCCAGGGCCTTAAGACCTGTTTATGAAGTCTAGGGCTACTTGTGTGAGTGTATGTACACACATGAAGAACCAAAGAGATCCAAAGGGTAGGATCGATTTGTGTAGAAGAATTAATTTTTTGAGGGGATTTTTGTTGGTCTTTTCACAACATTTTGAATTCTACTTATGTGAAACCAATAATGGCAGCTCATTTTAAAATCTTCTGGAAAAGCCGTTGAGACCAGAGCCCACTGCATTCATGTCTTCCTCTTTTTCATTACAGTACAGACAGCTTGGAGCTCTGTAGAGTTTAAAATGTTTTGAATATAATTTTACTGAGACTTACTTGGCTTTTGCAATTGTGTGTTTGGTCTTAATGCCAAATGAAATTACACAGTGTGATTGTGTTAAAAGGCAAGGTAACTGGAGGTCTCACTTGGTTACTGCATTCACCTCAGCTAAAGGTTGTGTAAGTTTGAAAGAGTGTGTGTGTGTGTGCGTGTGTGTATGTGTGTGTGTGTGCTTGTTTGAGGAAAGCGTTAGGGTATTGGGTTACATAGCGGATAGAGGGCTCTATCCTTCATTTCATCAGCTGAGTGAGGAAAAATCGAGCAGCATTACAATGCAGTCTGAAACTGAGATGCACAAACTGTGCTTCATGCAAATACAAGCAAAAAAAAAAGAAAAGATATACTTGAATACTGATCATGCTCAGCACTAAGCTAGAGTGCTGCTCTCTGATTGGTCCTTCTGGATCATTTACCTGAAGAGTGTCATTTGTCAGGGTATGAAATATGGGAGAACAATGTTTTTAGTTGGAATTTACTCAATGTAGTTCAAAACAAAAGTATTCATGTGTATTCTTATGCACAGAACCCCGTGCATAACATATATCACAGTATGTCTTCATACTTTTCTATTAATCTCAAAATAAGATCAGTTGCTTCTAATTATATTTAAAAGATACAATTTCCTATACAGGATGTACCTGTGTGCAGTCTACATGTTACATGATCTCAGTATGTACCGTATACACCTGTTTTGAAAGCCCATATAGTATACACAGCTAAGGATTTTCCAAACAGGGCAGGGATAAAGTTGTGGAGAAGTACATGTTAGACTTGGGTTTAAAAAATATAAATCTAAAAAAAATCACATGGATCACCATTAAATTTATCACAAAATTAAAATAATACAACAAATCTGCCTGGATACAACCAGACTATGCAAGTGGAGCATTATCAGAGAGGCAACAGTGTGTTTCAAATGTGACTGAACAAACCTCCCAATAATAATAGTTTTTTTTAAATATAAAAAAATTAAAATACATTGTCCCAAATTATTATGCACAACAGTTTTCACAACAGAGCTCATACTTACTAAAATCAAAATCTGTTTCAGGAAAAAACATCTTCAATAATGAGAACTGCGTCCCACCCTCATAAATCTTTTATTTGAGGATGTTCCAAAAGGTTCTCAATACAGTTGAGGTCAGGGGAGGATGGGGGACCACAGCATGCACTTCTCTTCTTTTATGCCCAGTGATGCAGATGTCTTTTTTTTGTAGTTTTTCTCTTTTTTTTTTTTTTACCATGGAAGAAACTCCACACACTTTTCAGAGGTCATTTTCACACCTTCTCGGACCCTAAAGGGCCCGACCACCTCTGTCCTCATGATTTTGGTCCAAAACATGACTCCACCTGCTTGCTGCCTTGTTAGTACATAATGACCATCCTCCAACCATTCATCTGGAAAATTCAGGGTTGCACAGCACTCACCAGTTAATAAGTCAGTTTGAAAATGAGTCTTCAGAGGCACCAGCAGATTTAAATACCTGTTTGCTGCTTTGTAATGACATTTTAGCAGCTATATCTTAATCTGTTTTGTCTTTCAGAAACCCTATTTTTTACGCCTTCATCTCTGAGGGCTCTGAACCAGCCACAAATCTCTTAATGGCACAATGATCATGCTTAATTTTTGTGAAATATCAAAGCTTTTCATATCTGGTACAAGGCATTCTGCTATTTTGTTATATACTGAATTGTGTTTATGCCCAATATTGCTTGAAACCAATGGTCTGCTTAATAATGTGTAGCATTGCTCTTAAGTCATTTTTTTTATTTATTTATGAAGCTCAAACTATTTATGGAAAACTAATTATTATAGATTATTTCAGTGATCCAAAAAGCCATGAGAAACATTACCACAGGAGTTTAATGGAAAGCAAACAATTAATCTCTGACACAATCAAACAAAATTTACATATTAATTTAGAATGCAGTATCAATGTAGTATTTTATCTATTTTAATATTTGTGGGGTTTTTTTACATTTTCACTTTTTAAAATGGAATCTTTTTTGTCCGACCGTTGCACTCCCTCACATCTGAACTTATTCCTTCTGAAAAGAAAAGACAAGATAATAGAAATTACAACCACTTTATTGCCCCACCAAAGCAGGAAATTTGTCTTTGGTCCTCTGGGGTCATCGCAGCTCAGACAGGTGTTATCAAGAAAATACTGCCTTTCTCTGTTTAAAAATCTCAACTTAAAGAAATTAAATCTTTCATCAGCAAAAGAGGAGAAGGTTTTTATTGAAATCTTGGTAAAAAGAGACGATTATGATGATGAGATTAGTTTGAGCCTCTGATTTAGTTACTCATTGTCCATTAAACACTTTAAAATATTATACTGCCAGAAACTCTGAGGCAGCAGGTTAATCCATTCAATTAGAGATTTAAAGAATCAGTTTGATCATTCTTGAAGAGCTTTTATATTGTATGCAAATAGTTTAGTGAGAAGATAAAAGTGCATTTGATGATAAACTAAACTTTGCTGAGGCCAGAGCCTGATGTCTGAGAGCAGGTGTAGACATTTAGCTCCTGTGACTGACCTCTGAAATCCAATAATCTTTGGTAAATATGTGTGTACGTCTTAGAAACAAGTCCTCATTATTTATGTAAGAAGAAGGAAACAGCATGTAAATACAGGAAAAAACATAATGCAATATCCTAAATGTGGCTCAAGAAATTAAAACCATTACAAATGGTTACTGTGTAACTGGGAGTATCTTTGTTCATTGTAGTGGGAAGGAGGGGGGTGACCTTGGTGTAGAGTGTCCACCTCATTGCTGGAGCTAACCTAAGAACACAACGGTTAATCATCCACTATGTGGTAGACACAGTAAAAAAAAAGAGCTTAGTATTTGAGAGAGACACCTAGAGGCAATGGTGTCAGTTTGAAGGTAAAACTTACAAAGAGGAAAAAACGAGTTTGGGACAAAGGACATGTCTACCTGAGAGTGGATAAAGACTGCACCTTGTTTTAGAAAGGATTTGAGTCCTGCCTTAGTTAATCTCAACTATCTGAATCTTCGACGTAAAGTTAATCAACGTGCAAGTGAAAGTGTTACGATGAGTCTTCTGCAAACACTTTCCTGCTTTTGGATTCAGTTGTGAGTGTGAGAGTCAGCCTCATGGGGCCCCGAACTTGTCCGGGATGCCAGCTGCTGCAGTGAAGCCCTCTCTGGGGGACATGGTTGCAGAGGGAGAGGACGTCAGAGAGCGTGGGTTGTCCCAGTGGGAAGCCTCAGGGCTGGGTCAGGAGCGACTCTCTCTGCCCTCCTTGAAAATCCCACGGGAACTGCTGCGGAGTTTCCCCCACTCCAAGCGGGTGGGATCCTACCTGGTGGGGAAGATGATCAACAAGGGCTCCTTTGCCAGAGTGATGGAGGGGTTGCACATTGGGACAGGAGAGAAGGTTGGTACTTTCTCTGTGCTTTTAAAATCAGAAAGAGCAGACAGGGGAGTTGGCACAGCAGCAGAAGGAAAAACACATTCAAGCTATGCTTACATCGTTTAAAGAGATAAAACCTTCAATTAGGGAAGTTGAAAAGCTACAGCTTCCATCCTACCTTGAATTGAACTCAGCAGTATAGAATATAAATAAATAAAAGATATCCCGATTATTTTATTGGTGTATATACAAAAGCACTTGAACACTTTTATTATAGCTTGTTTCACTACAAGAATAAGACTCTTATTGGTTTCTGTTATAAGAAAACAGTTCCTCAGCAAATATTAAAAAGCTATGAGGCAGACAAAGAAACATGCTAAAATCTGTTAACTAATTTATACTGCATAGAGTAGCCGTATTAGTTATGTTATGCAGATATATATGTTGCCAAAAAAATAATCTTAGTGCACATTGAAATTTTTGTGTTATTCTTTCCATTTTATATACTCTGATATTCTGATGTGTGTTCTTACAGCTCAGTGTATATATTGTTCAGCAGAGTGGTGAATGAACAAATATTGTATGTGCATAAATGCTTACAAATGTCACTGAGTCACTGACCCTTGCTGTGTTCCTAACCTGGTTGCCATTAGCAACGGTCAAACTAATCTGAGGGGTGTTTGTTCCTATTAACTCTTGTTACCCTCCATGGGGACAGGGTATGTGTGTGTATGACCGCTGTAAACGCTCACTGCTTTAGGACTTGGGGTTCATTACATTTTGATAATGATATAAAGATACACAACTGGATATGTGGTATCAAATATGTTGAAACTGAGTCTTTGTCATTTGACCATTTGATTTGCATGTTATTTACGGCCACCTGTTTTACATCTAAAGTGAGGAATTAGAGTGGCTTTTAAATGATAAGATTCCTAAGACCAGTCACTCATTTCCAGTTGCTTTTGTGGTTGTTTTTCCACTAAACCAATAAAAAAAATAGCCATTAGCTATTTAGGAATTTAAGACAATTAAGCTTGAAGCAAAAATGTTTCCTTTTTTAATTACCAAAACAGCAAAAATGCCAAGATTGTAAGCCAGAAAAAAAAAAAGAATTATGAAACAACAGTGGTATAAACACTTCCTGATATCATGCAGCGGGACCTTTGTAAGAAAAAGAGAAACAAATCGCTGCGTATTTAAGCACTGTGTCATTGAATTATGTGCTTCACAGCTGAAGGAAGATCAATTATCAAATAATAAAATGGGGCTGAATTTCACTGACCATTCATTTTAAGCATGTTTTTATGTCTTAAAGACTAATTTTTCTACAAATGTTTGTCTGTGACATCAATGAGCTCAATCTTCATTTTATTTTTGACAGTTAAGCTTTGAAAACAGTTCATTATTAGATGGTTTAGAAGAAAAATATCAGATTGTATGTGAGTTGAACTTGCTGATGATTGGGGTGGAAATGTAACCTATTGTTTTATTTGGTATATATCTTTGACTATTTGAACAAATGTAGAAATTCAGCCGTTGAATATTTGTATTAGATGTTATTAAATTTATTATGGCATTATAGGAAAAACACGAAAACACCACTGTCCATTTTACAGCTTCTTCTAATTTTCTCACTGCAAGCAAATTTACAACATGTCAAATGAAAGCAGAGATTCTGCTGAATAGAAAGAAGTCTGTCTCATCACTGTGGGACAAAATACGTGAGCTACGAGCCAAAATCATAAATCTGGTTTCATTTGACTGTTTTGTATTCAAAGGTTTTATTATTTTATTTATACTCTAAAGACTTAGCTAATGTATTCTTCTCTGACTTGGTCTTTGCTTGAAATTAATCCAGGTGTGTCTGGCTATTGCCGTCGTGGTTACTGAGATCAGACACACCTGGATTAATCAGTTTGTCGAGTAGTGAAAGACAGGAAACAAAGAAGTTCAGGAAGTGGTGGAGCTGTGCATAAAGCCAATTGGCAAAAAAAAAAAAAAACCCTAAAAACAAAATAAACAAAAGAAAAATCCAGTTCCAAAAATGAAAAGAGGCTTTAAACTAAATGGGCTAGAATTATTACAGTTACACCAATGTGTATTGGCTTAAGCCTTCTTCTGGGTGTAGTAAGAGACAGAAACAACCTACTTTTGATTTTTTAATGTAAAAATGTAACTCTGGGGAGCATGGTGGGGTATTGGTTAGCACTGTGGCGTTACAGCAACACAGTGACTTGGTCTTGTGATGAACTAGCCACAGATCCAGGGTGTACCCTGCCTCTTGCCTGCTAATTGATGGGAGAAGCTCCAGTTTCCTGAAACTCCAATTGGAATTAGTTGTATGGAAAAAGATTGTAAATGTAAAATTTTGTTTAAAAAACTCTGTAATGGTTCAGGTGAATCAATTAAAAGAGGAGCAAATACCACCGAGGTTTCGTTAATGTCACCTCTAATGTTATATGATGGAGCGTTAATCCTCCTGCCCCATGAGGAGGCCTCAGTAAGGCTTACAATCCACACTTCTAAAATGAGCAACCAAAACACTGGTGACAAGTGATTGTAGAATATGTTAAAAGACTTGATTTCCAGTCATGAAATATTTTTGTATGTGTGTTTGTGTGTTTAGGTAGCCATTAAGGTGATAGATAAGAAGAAAGCCCGTCAGGACTCCTATGTGCTGAAAAATATGAAGAGGGAACCTCGAATCCATCAGATGGTCCGACATCCTCATATTGTACTTCTTCTAGAGGTAAAAATGTTATTCATAGAGACACAATTTCCCTGGAGTTTAATCTATCAAAAAGAAAGTTAACCCTTTTAAAAGTGAAATAATAATAATCTGCTCTTTACCTCCTGTAATAGACAGCAACAGTTACTTATTTACATACCTGAATCCTCATCTTATGGCAGTCAGTTCTATAACTAATGACTGAGTAATACAACATTACAGAAATATAATTCCAGTAATATTGGACTGGAATATCGCAAATCTACTGCTGTAAAATAATGTTTTTCCATCAACAATGGAACAATGTTGCATGTCAGACTCTGGAGACGGAAAACAGTTACTACATGGCCATGGAGCTCTGTGCAGGAGGAGACCTAATGGACAGGATCTGTGAGAGGAAGAGGCTGGAGGAAAGGGAGGTGCGGCGCTACACCCGACAGATCCTCTCTGCAGTGGAACACCTGCACAAACACGGCATCGTACACAGGTCACTGCACGCGCAACAAAGGACACACACAGAGTTCAACATGTTATGTTATTACCGCATTGAATCGATTTTCTGTGGCCCTGTCAAAATGTTCTGATGGCCTGTTTTATACCGTTTCATTGTCAGCAGGTTTCATTTGCTATCGATGTTGTGACAAAATAACTGAAAATATGTGAAACAGCTTTATTCTGAAAACTGTAATTTGACAGTGTCATTTATTTCTGTAGTGCTGTTTGGTTTGGTTAAAACTACAAAACCTGGATAAGCTTAGCTAGAGTCCTGAAAGGTGTAGTGTAGTTTCAAATTAATCATTTGGTCCAGACTTTTCAGCTGATCCTGGATGTATCTGTGGCCCACAGTTCATCAGACCCAATCGGTCTGTCTGTCTCATTCTTTCAGGCAATACCCAAATCTTATAATAAAATGAAGGTTAAAATGTATATGTAGTAAAACTTTGCCTTTCAGCTAAGCTGTCCACCAAAATAGACTGGTGCAGCAGCCTTATTTCTGCGTAAAAAGCACAACTCCATCTGTCCATCTCCCACTCCATCCTACCATCCCTCTTGAACAACTTCCCAGGAAACTTAAGCTCCTGCGCTCAAGGCACTGAGTTATTCTCTACCCAGGGAAACCATTACAGCCTTTTGCAGTTAAAGAACTATGGCCTCAGACTTAGAGGGACTGACTCCCATTCTGACCACTTCACACTCAGCAGCAAATCAGTACGTGCTGAAGTCCTGAGGAGGTCAACAAGTTCCCAAACCTGACACATTTTAGCCTGACTGGCACCACAAACAGGACTGGTGACAAGAGGCAGTTCAGCATGCACTTCGAAATCATTTGAAAATGCAGACACAACTCTTGCTTTGGATATATGAGACAAAATTGCACAAACAGCAGCTTAAGTATCCTGTACCCCTTTCAATGTTACTAAGTACTCACACTCATTATATCTCCGAATGCAGAGTGTTGGGGGTTGTTTCATCACGACTACTGCCACCTCTGGATACCCTTTGTGTGACCGCGATAACTCAAACAGTTTTCACAATTGGAATTTAATAATCGGTGTACATGTTTATGTTCCCAAAGGGGTGACCTGCATTAAATTTCAGCATTTTGGGATTTATGGTTTCCTTACTAGGTGGTGCTTTATGCTCAAAAAAGATCACATTTTTGCCTACATCTCTGAAACTATTTACAATTGGACTTTGATACTCAGTATACCTGTTTAGGTCCCAAAGATGATGATCTGTATCGAATTTCACCATTATCGGATTTACGGTTTCCCCACACTTTCCACCACAGTCCCACATAGACATAATTTAACACCACGTGGTGCTTTATGGAACTACTCATCTCATTGACCTCAAATGAAGTGCAAATAAAAGGTCATGACCTCAGGATGCATCCTGTCCTGATGTCATACCGGGCTGGTTCAAAGTTTCAACATCGGGTGGAGCTTTGTGACTAATCATGTGAAACATTATATTATTGTATTGTGTCTATTTGAGGATTGAGGGTGTTCGGGGACGTACCCCTAGCCGTCGCTTCTGATGGCATAGGCCTTGTTTTAATGTAAAAATGTTACATAACACAGAGCATTCATCAGTTTCTGAAAACATTTACACTTTTTCAGTAAAATTTCACCCATTAAAACTTTGGGACTTACTCTTACTATTAACTAATAGCTGCAAAGAGACAAAATAGCTAATTTACAAGATATGACATTTTGTTACTCTTTGTGGCGGGATAAAATGTCATATTCACACACACACAAAGTAGCATACAGAACATCCATATTGCACAGATTAATAAATTCTCTAAGAAAAGTCATTTCTGGCACATTGATAAGGAAGATTGTTAGTATCCGTAGAAGTCAGATAACAAAGACACACACATACATGCACATACACAAATAGCCACACACTGCAGCCATACACAGCCTGCACAGCTCTTTGCTTTGGTTTAAGACTTTGGCTTCTCTGAAGGTGGAAATGTGATTACCAGGCAATGACCTCATCATCCTGCGCCAGTGCCATGATTCACACATCATCACAACATCATGGACTTCCTCTCTAATGAAGTCCCTTAACGACGGTGCTCTCAACTTCTCAGCAGCACCTCCCTATGTCACACACGCCCACGCACTCACACACATGCATGCACACATTTGCACCCACACACTCTCCACCACAGTCCCACATAGACATAATTTAACTGGAATTAAATGGAAAATTTGCACTTAAACGCACCTCCTACCACCCACATTCAATGGGGTTACCGCATCCATTTTCTCCTTTATGACAATGTCTGTGCTTGCTCTTTCTTGCTGGTTTTCCTGTCTTTCTTCCTCTTTTCTCTCTTTGAACCTCCCACGGGTTGTGTCAGAGGGGTTCTCCGGATTTTTGAGTGTCTGTTGGTTAGATGAAGGCAGATGAAAAGAACATGGCAGATTCCCAGGCTACACTTTATAGGGGCTCTCTCTCTCCTAACCACAGATTTTCATTTAGTTGGTAGTTTCAGTGTGCAAGTACAATGGTGTTGTAGGGAGGGGTACTTCTAGGGGGCAGAAGCAACTTTTTCAGGTGAAGGCAGAGGTTGTGCTTTGGGAGAGAGGGTTAAAGATTAAAATCAAAAATAGCAGGTTGACTTGAACTGAAAAGCTCCATGAAGAGTTGGTTGGTTTTACCAAATGTTCAGTCAGCAGTGTTTTTAAAGACTTGAGCTCTTCCCAAACCCAAATTTAGCTTTTGGTTTTTCTTTTGCTGCTGTGGCTCCAGTCTAGTCCCATCTCATCTGGTTATCTATAAATACACAGGAAAGCCAAATACCCATTAGAGAAGTTCTTTAACTGAACAGCCATCAATGTGTCTAGTAAATTGCACCATAACGCTCTTATAGAGAATATTGCATGTGGAGTTTCCAGTAGGATTAAGTACAGCACTCTAAAAGACATAAACTGCTTCTATGAACCACATTTGCTCTTTTTAAGAGTTGTCTGATTTGCTTCTTATTTTCTTTCCAGAGATTTAAAGATTGAAAACTTCCTTCTGGATGAGCATAACAACATAAAGATTGTAGGTATGGTGACGTTCACACATTCTCCTTGTTGGCCGTGCTTTGTGCTGAAAACTGACGTTGCAGCTTGTGAAGTTAAGGTCTTGTTGTAAGAATGATGATGTCCGTAACAGATTTTGGCCTGAGTAACACTCTGAAGCCTGACTCTATATCTCTGGAGCTCCTCAGCACCCAGTGTGGAAGTCCTGCCTATGCTGCCCCCGAGCTGCTGGCTCACAGAAAGTATGGACCCAAAGTGGACGTCTGGTCTGTGTATGTGATTAAATTTCAGTGTGTTTAAGAAGGCAGATTTCTTGTCATCTAGAGTGGCTCTATAAAACAAATTAAAAAATGAATTTCATATGCATCGTGTGTGTTCTGCAGAGGGGTGAGCATGTTTGCCATGCTGACAGGAACGCTACCCTTCACTGTTGAACCATTCAACATCAAACAATTGCACCAGAAGATGGTGAATGGAGAGATCAGCAGCATCCCCAGTGACATCAGCAAAGGTAACCACCACGGTTTCTACTGGTATGTTCAAAATAGGAAAGGTTAAAAGCAAAATACTTATTGTAAAAAAAACGACTTGAAGCATATTCGGGGAGTTCTTTGCGAGGGATGTCTAACCTGGCAAAATAATGGATGGACATGACTTACCAGCTGTTTCCTCTTAGAGCTAGCGAGCTGATTTGTTTCTTCTCAGAATATTATATCATATCCTAGAGATTAAAGATTGAGTAAATGAAAAAGAGGTATTTTTGTTTTCCTCTTTAGGTTTATTGGTTTTACTACCTCCAGCTACTTCTTTTATTTCATTTTATCGAGTAGGAATTCAGCCTGTACCAAGACCCTCTGATGATGCTATTTGCTTTAAATGAATCCAAATATATATTATCTTATAAGTGAACAGAAACCCAGTTGTTATATGTAGTCTCTAAAGTCAAACTTGCCTGTACTTTTGTGATGTAGATATTGTTGATGCTGTTTTTGGTTTCTTGAAATGTATTTTTTTTTTACATCACTTGCTAATGTATCATGTAGATTTCTAAAGTTTTCTCCCTGTAAGAATTTCCATTAGTCCCATTTTGTTTGAAGGGAAATGAGTCCGAATAGGTGCAATTAAATGTCTTTAATCAATGTTTCAACTTGCAGTGCCAAGACACTTTCAGCTAAAGCCATGAATGCTTTAGCTGCAACCTTATTGTCTCAATTTCTCTGCACTTTATTTTCGTGGCTTGTTCACACATTGTCTCACGATTACACTGGAACAAACACAGCTCTTGTTACTGTGGAGAAAGGCAGCATGACTCTGAGACTGTCACAAGATCAGATAAGCGACTGTATCGGTGCCGTGGGCAGGCAGCCGACACATTCACATCAACGTTCAGGTGTTAATCTGCCTCCAAAAAGGATGACTTGTTTCATTCATTCTCATTTATTTATTTATACTTACTACAGTCTCTTTTCATTTTTTTATCAGATTGACCCAGTTGTTTGTTTGCTCATTGGTTTTTTCTTAATATTACCTTAAATTTTGTTTTCATGGTGTACTTGTTCTGTAAGGTTACAGTATAAAATTTAAGCGTAGACCTAGTTTTCCTTTCCATTGTCACCCTCTGCTTTTTAATTTACATAATCACAATGGTATATAAAGTTGTAACATATGTATGGGCCTACATAATCCAATTTCTTCTAAGCTCTGAGGACACAGGCACCCTGACCTACAAAAAGTAAAAAAAAAAGTTGTACTTTACATAGTCAAATCAGAAGTCTGCTTTTCTCTTCACCCCACTATATCTAATGTAGTTCAGCAAAAAAAGGCAGCAATATTTCTGGATCTGTTTTTTTTTTTTTTTTTTTTTTTTTTGCAGTCCAGGGTTTAAATTGGTATTTTTACCCCCCAGGATAAATTTTACTCCGAACCCAAAGTACTCGCTGGATCCTGCACCCCCTCCTTTGCT
>JBAMHX010000025.1:5696400-5710508 GCA_037177515.1 Pseudomugil tenellus | reverse complement strand
TATATATATATATATGCACATGATACCAATGGCACTGTTTAATGGGTTTCGGAGAGGGGAGATGATAAAAACAAAAGCACAAACTTGCTGGCAGACAGACTAGCCGACATGAATCCATATCAGTTACTAATGAAGGCTGTAAAAAGAGAACAGAGTCACATAAGTCAGAGGTGTTAAGTTCAGCACATGTTCTTCATACTATAAAGAATATATAAAATGCAAACTGTTGCTTTACCTGTGAAATTAATTTTGGGTTTTGGGTTTACCTCAGCAAAGTTTTCTGCTGCGGTAAGCAGAGGGCATGATTTAGAAATATATCAATCAATGGCTCCATCTGCTGGTCATTTATAGAAGTGTGGACAGATATTGTCTCATAATTAGCTAAATGTCCATTATGTGGATGTTTAAATGATGAAGTAATCATTTTAGAAAGGAAAAGGGAAGATTATTGAAGGAACAATCAAATAATTATTTGTGACAGTCCATTTATAAAGGCCAAAGTTTCTAATGTTTATTTCTCTGGAGCATTCATGTGTTGTAAACACAATGGCAAGGAGGCAACACATCAGAAATTACCCCGGAGACGTAATGTTGTCTCCAAACTGCCCCAGGAGAGAGTAAATATTTTCAGAAAGGAACAGAAGGCTTAATAAATTAAAAATGTAGGCCTCTACTGTTGGCACAATCTTTTTTTTAAAACGAATTAGTTTATTTAAAAAAATATATGAAAGAGGTTTAATCTGGAATTTTTGGAAAAACTAAACTTAAATATAATTTCTTAAATAAATATGTTTAATTATAATAGAATAAATTAAAGTTAGATACTTTATCCCCCACATTTTCTCAGCTTTGTATTTTTCTGTGTATACATTTTAAATATAAAGGACAGTGGGGGGAAGCTGGAGTACCTGGAGATAATCAACACTAACAGAACAGGCAAACTCCACACAGAAAGGCTACTATTCCCAACTCCCTAGGAATCAAACCAGTGGGATCAAACCAGCAAACTTGCTGTGAGGCAATAGTGCTAACCACTCAATCACCGAGCAGCTCAACTACTAAATCCACACACAAAACCCCAAAACAATCACCATAGTGACGGTCTTTATTCTAAGGAGTAATCTGTTATATCTTTATTAGTTTTTTTATATAAAAGAAGATAAATACTTCAGTGATACTTTAATAACTCAATACTGAAGAAGATTTGACCTAATCTATAATTGGACTCTAATAATTCCAAACTTGACTTAATAAATGGGGCCCATCCGGCAGCACCAACTCCTGGCGTTGGGATTGTATTCAGATAAAAACACGACAGAGCTCATTCAAAAAGTTATTTTATTTGTTTCTGGACAGTCTGTTCTTTCACCAGTTAAATACAACGCCACAAATTACCACAACCAAATCCCTGGAGTGTTTTCCAGAGCAGCATTACACAACAGATTTATTTATCAATCCAGGGGAAATTAAGAATGCAAGACTGAGAATTGCACAAAAAAAAAAAAAAATATTAGGAGCCAAATCTGTATAAATGAAAATAGTTTAAATAAAATAAGGAATATATTTACCAGCAGTGTGACAAACTTTAACTCAGCGGCACTTTTTTCCTTTCTCAGATAACAGCATGAAATTCCTTACTGCATTCAGTACTATTTGTAGTGTTTCCAGTCTAGGATGAGAAGCTTCACACCCAGACTCCTTTCCAAATGATACCACATGAAAAAAAATGACGCAGAATTGATTTAGTTTGATAAGTTTTAGCTTTGGTGACGTACTAACAAGTTTTTTTTTTTAAAACTACACCAACAGATGTAACTTCTGGTACGTAGACAGCTTTGTAAACTGCAGTGCTGAGTGGCATCGTATTAAAGTATGTGCCTTGTGTTAGGAGAAATCTGCCTATCAGACAACAATCCCATTTGTAATTTTAAAATTAAATTAAAAAGAACAACATGTGTATATACAGACACTCACACATGCAGTCAAAATATTCATACTTGAATAGACATGTATACATGGAACTGTACAGAGTCATCCAGTGCATATACACACCATAAACACCGTTTTGAAGGAGAAATCACAGCTGTTGTCTCATCACAATAATCTCACATGTTCAGAGTCCCAAAGAAATAAAGCCGTCGTTTGTAATCAGGACTACGAACCCATCTATGTGGAGGCACTGCAGACCACAGCTGGGCATAAAAACAGCTAGACATCGTTTTGTTCATCCCCAAAACACAGGAACGCTGCAAAATCGTGTGTGGTCTCAATGTTCAGTACTTCTCAATAACCGTTTATTTACAAAATGTCTCAACTTGCAGTATTAAATGTTTGCAATGTACCTTTTAAATTAAATACCAGCATAATTTAGTATATGTGAAATGCTTGTTTCTGTCATACTTTTCCAGACAACCAGAAATAAACTTCCAGCTGAATTAAATGAGTTAAAAGTTTTCCCAGTAAATGATCTTTGAGCTAGCTGGAGGCATTATTTACAGCCAATTGAGTCCAAAACAAAACAGGTTCAATCTCAGACCTGAACTTAGATGCGATGAACTGGTCACTTTTTAGACAAGTACACACAAAAGAGCTTATTTCTTCCAAATGACAAGCGCACCTTTAATGCAGCTGATATCGCTTTGTTTGAGCTGACAGATTGCAAACGAGGTTTTTCTGGACTTTCCTTGCAAACAGCTACAACTGTAATCTTCCATTTTGGAGACAAAGCCTGAAACATACAAACGAAGTGTTGACCAGGCTGAAAAACTGCAACCAGACGAGTTCTAAGACAGTAAACGTAAGAAGATGGGATAATATCCAAGTGACGGCAGTTGGTTTTCCAGCTTCTGCACTGTCCTGTGCGAAGGCTTGTTCCCTCAGAGCGAGTCCGCTCCGTTAAACGGCTTTTGGACACGCTCATCATTCAAGCGCTGCACGACTTCAAAACCACACACACCACTGTTGCCATGGAGGCAGACAAACATATACCAAAAAACGTGTATAAAAATGTATATAAAAACCAAAGAACGAATCGGCGTGAAACACGACACCTCAGAGGGAAGGACAGAGGAGGAAAAAAAAGGAGGGTTAGTAGCGATTACCCTGATCAATTCTTGTTAATTATCAACTCTGTTAATGGCGGCTACCACCACAGAGCACGAGGGAAATGTATAAAGCATTTCACCCACATAGATTAGGTTTTGAAGTTTTGTCCCAGTTGGAAAATTAGAGTTCCCACACACCAACACGAGTACTTATAAAACACAATCACAGACTTGAAAATGCAAATCATTTGATGATTTAAAAACAAACAGGTTTCATCAAACGCTTCTTGAAGCATTCCTGTTCATACAACTAAACTGAGACTTTTCCTCAAGGCATATTATACATTCATAATACTATGCGAGTGCGACGTTGTGTTCATGTCCGCGGCTGTGTTTGGATTAAAATATCTGCCAAATATCACCACATCTGCAAAAAAGCAGTGTGATATATCCGTTTGTGTGTGTAATCCATCTCTGCTAGGACATTTGGATTTTCAGGTGGAAGTGGTTGTAGTTTGAACAGTCCTGAGCCGATAAGACAGGCTGTTGGAGGGTTAAGACTTGGATTTAGGGGTGAGGTTACATCATTGCAATTAGGGTTAAGGACATCCTGAATCCATGGAAATTGAGGCCCCCCCTCACAGAAAGGTAAAAATGCATGTGTGTGTGTGTTTCTCTTTTATTCCATGACCTGCCTGGGCTGCTGTCCTCATGATGGAAGCACATTTCCGTAGGAAACAATTGCACCTCATTGGCTCAACCAAGTCAGCCAATCAACAGTGACGGAAGCCAGAGCCCCCGCTGGGCCCGCCCCCGTCGCTGAGGCCAAAGTTTTGGTCAGTTGGTATGGGAATGTGTGTGCAATGTGTGTGTCTGCATCTGTGTGTGTGTGAGAAGACGCCCACAGTCCATTCCACTTGAAGTGTCCTTAAAGACGGAGGGGGAGGGATGCGGTTTCCGTGGTGATGAGTGAAGTGCCGGTAAGTCGAAGAGAGGATCAACCTAAACCTCTGCTTCTGTCAAGCCGATTCGTTCCTCCTCCTGTCAGTCACTGCTGGACTTCTTGAGGGAAAAGGCGAAGATGTTGAAGTGGCTGCTGAGTTGTTGTACCTGCAATGAAAACACAAACTTAGTGGACTGATTTAAGTTTTCATTGATTTGTGACAGACATGAAATTATATTTGCCAGTTTTTGCAGGAATATAGTCTGCTTGAGTTAGGATCAAGGCTTGTATTTTTTCTATTAGTAAACTCAGCCAAGACTGAGGTGTTGGAGGATGGACTAAAATGTCTAAGTCATCAGTTTGACCATGATCTGCAAAGACAGAATCAAGAATCATTTGGCATTCATATCAAAAAGTGCACAAGAGTGGCCATCTTTGATTCAGAAGCATGACCTCTAAGGTACATCTCGTCATGCAAAGAGACAGCGCTTCTCAGATATATCTTTGGGACACTAAAGTTGGATTAAACAAACTGGTTCCTTTAAATATCCTTTACTCCTTGAAATGGCTTCACTGCCTTCCAGTTTAGGCTGAGCAGACTTTAAAATGCGGCTTTTAAAATGATAAATTATTAAAAGGCAGAGCACAAAGTTATTTAACTGACCTTGCTAGGCCATATGTACCATGTGGTCTGTAAACATTCAACATATTCTAGTGGTGGGAGGTGTTATTTCCTAAAAATTATGCAGGTTTTACTCTATTTAACGTCATTTATTTTCTTTTTTAATGTACGACGGGGTGTTAAATACATTTCAACTAAGTAGAGAATCATTCAGTAGACTGACGAGGACAAGCCGGTTTTTATTTGTCATGAGAACTGTTCATTGTACAACAGAATCTAAAAGTATCCAAAACAACTTCATGTCTAGAACATTTTGATCATTGCCCAAAGTCTTCTCCTCTCCACAGTACTCAGCTCAACATCTCTACAAGTACAGGTGCTATCCCAGTGGTCGGCAGCTGGGTGTCGGCGGTACAAAACTGGCCCATCATATTATATTGGTAAAAGTTGACTGGAAGTTATTTGTTAACACGCAGATATGATACTATTTACAGCGTTGTGTTAACAGGACAGCGTGGCCGCTTTAAGCTAGAGAGACACGCACAGCACGTCAGCTGCATCGGACACAGAGGAAGTTCGCTCTGAGAAACGGCCTGTTTAGCGGTGAATGCTTTGCTACAAGCTTAACAATAAACACAGCACAGCTCTTCATAGTTCCAGCCTGCGTCTGCTTCACTCCTGCTGGGTAAAGTGAAGGGAGTTCACGCAGAAGCTTGCTGCAGTTTCTCCTCCGTTCAGACCCACGAACTGGTTTAAAGGCAGAAAGTTTAGCAGTTGCTCCCGTCTTCCGAAGATAGTGGAGGCAACAGACCAGAGCAGCACGGTGAAAGAAATGCTGCACTTCAGGACCAAAATACCAAAATGAAAGATCAGGAAAATACATTTTTGTTGGAGCTGAACCTTCATGTAGACATTGAGATTTAATTCACGCAACCAGGTGTAAGGTTCAATTCCGACATCGCCATTTTCTCATCTACTGCTGAACAACAAACCCTTGTGTATGGAAGACACAGTTACAGATAACGTTTTACCATCTGGATATAATATTACATATAAATAAAAGATATAAATGAAACTAAATAGGATTTAGTAGGAAAAAAAACTTGTTTTAGCTGCGAACAAGTTATTTTGTCTCACCATTCAGTTGGCCAGAAATATTTTTGCCCCAGCTCATGTCTACTGCTGTTGCTATTTTGTATGTTTAGTGGCGCAGCAGAGAAAAGCCCCCCTCTAACAGCTTTTCACTTCAAAGTAGTGTTTGTGATGAAGAAAAAGATGGCTGGAGGTGGAGTCTTTTTAAATCCTGTGTAAACATTGTGAATATTACTTGACTGATACTTTGCTTTAAATCACTGTATTTGTTCTTTGTTATGCTGTCTGTCTCCTGTAACTAAAAATATCTACAAATTAATGTATTATTATTATTAATTATCTTTGTATCAGTAACAGTTAAAGCACAGAAAAATACATTCTTGTGTTATAAATCTACTACAAATCGAAATTGTTCAGTGTTGAAAAGCACCAACTGAGAAAGCTATTATTACCAACTTTCCCTGTCCTAACATCTCCTGCAGAAACTTGTCCCTCATCTTCTCCTCATGACTCCACCATTACTCCTGGTGTCAAGTAAAACAATGTTTTGTGTGTGTGTGTGATCTTACCACTGATATGCCATAGTGTATGTGTGCTAGTATAACAGCAGCTGTCCACAGATAAAGCAGCAGTGTCTCATTGGTGAAGACCCCCGTCACAGCTAGCAACACCACCACAGACATGGGCAGCAACAGCCAGGTGAGCGGCTGGCACCGTGTGTTACTCATCTGACATACAATCAGTTTACACTGGAGGTTGACGAAAAGCACAGAAAAAAAAACATGATTAGATGCATAGCTACAGACATTTCTGGCCTGTGAAGCGGAATTTCTGGAGAGACTCACAGTCACGTTGGCGAAAGCTGTCCCCACCATGAGGTAGTAGATCCTGGGCTGCAGCTCGAGGATTCTGGATGGAGAGTAGACCACCCAAGTGGTGGACAAGACAAAGAGGAGGACGGGAGAAAGGAAAGGCAGGAGAGCTTCATACAGGCTGCTGTGCTTCAGAGTGTTACTCCGATGAGCCCTGAATATAAACAAAAGGATGAAGACGTCAGAAAAAGGGATCAAATACACACACCAACAGAAAAAAAGGCTTAATTAAACTGTGCCTACTTCAAGACGTTGTAGAGGCTCATGGGTAAGGTCACAGTGAAGGAGCAGGCTGGAAATGAGCAAACATTAATATTAATAGTTGTCTGGACGAGCCAATGAACACATTCATAGACTAAACATGACTCACCTATGATCATAAAGGTGAAAAGGTCTCTGTAAAGAAAGCTCCAGATAACTGGCTGGTACCAGTTTTCAACTCCAACCACAGCAGTGGTCAGGAAAACAAGCGAGATTGTCTGGAAGCAAATGATACATAACATCAACTCAAAAGATTCCTCCATCCTCTGAAGTCTGATGGAGGATTCTCCACAGGCAATTAGTCAGATGTAGTGTTTAACATGTCTGGGATTTTATGTGTGCAGCTGTGTGGGTCTTTACCACTTGGCTGATGTCGTATCCCCAAGGCAGAAACAAGATGCCAGTGTTGTATTTCTCCCAGTGGGACAGGATGAAGGAGAACAGCACCACCCACAGTATGTAATACAGCGTGGCCACACTCACGCCGCTCTCTCCGCGCCCAAATATGGAGTATACAGTGGCAACGAAGAAGATACATGCCCAGCTGTCCAGACCATGGTCAAAAAGCTCCCCTAGTGGTGTGGAAGAGTTAGTGCGACGTGCCTGTTTGCCATCAACACCATCTGTAAAAAAAAAAACAAAACAAAACAAAGAAACACTGATTTGTTAGACGCAGCATAGTATGTTTACGGGCTGCTTCTAAAAAGTCACAAAAATACAAAAAACTGCATTTTTTTCTGTCTTTTAACAAGTCTCATGTCTCCGTTAAAGCTGCCCACACTCACATAGCTTCTCAATGTCAGAAACATTCCTACTTCCCACCACTGCTGTAGCAACTGCTCTGGACCTTACTCACTTCGTCTTCACACAGAAGCTTTCTGGACAGACTTATAAGAAACACCATCTAGAAATATGTTTCATCAGTGGCTTACTTTTCTGCATTCTGTCCTAAATGACATGTAAAACAAATCATGTACATCTAAAGATGAATAAAAAACCTCAGTAGTTAAAAAGCCAACACGTCAGAAGTGTCAGAAGATATGCATCACTGTGTCAGAATAAATTCACCTGAAACACAATAAAAAGATGTGACTTGTTCATCTCTAGCTAAAAGAAAAACCCCTTCAAGCAGGTCAATTCATCTATAAATGTATGAATTAATACCTGAAGTGTAACTGAAAAAAAAAAAACACACAAAAAAGTTTTTTCAAGGGGACATATAACTCCTGGCTTGATTCACGATTCCCTTTTTTTAAACTTTGAGGATGCTAACTTAGCTTTTATCATAGATTGATGAGACATATTTATTTGTAATCAACAGTCTGTTTTCATGTTCTGCTTGAATTGGAAAAATTAGAAGAACCTCTGAAATGGATTAATAGACGGCGCTAATCTGATGGTTTTGTTGCATGTCCATGGAACTGCTTAAGGCTTGGATATTATTTCATTTGAACAGTAAAGCACAGAGCCTGAAGCTGAGTTTCTCTCCTTGCTTTGGCATATTATTTGGTATAATGGTGCATCGTAGCATGAGCAAAGATTTTCTGTACTACACTGATGAAGAGCTTATAGGTCCGTGGGGTGCATATATAAACATAACCTCAAAGAAGCACTTACAGAGAACATACTGAATGAGGCCTGTGTGTATCCAATAGTGTGTTTTCCCCAAAAGCTCTATAAAAAAAAAAAAAAACCCTCAAAGACTGGAGTTGTAGGGATTAAAACTCACCAAGCGTATAGGCTAAGAAGTTGAAGATCCCTGCAGCAACCCAGACCCAGCTAGGCACATGTTCATGTCCTGCAGCTGAGAAATAAATAGCACATATATGACACTACAGACAGAAAAAGGAACTGAAATATAGTTTTAGCTGAAACATAAGAGTAGAATTTGGTTGAGCTGTTGTAAGTTTTTTTAGGCGATACATTCGGATATGATAACAGCTTGCTGTGCATGACGAATGTCATGGACTTGAGACACTCCAGCTTTCATGACTGCTGGACTTTGCCTTTCATAAACAAATGAATGTCTCTCGTGTTCTTTCACATTGTATTTTAAAGTACTGTTAGGGATTCAACTAGCTTGCACCATGTTTTAGGGATAAATATTTGCAATAACACTACCTCTATCACAAAACAAACAAAGCAAAAGGACCTACAGGAAGCAGTGAAGTCAAAGTCGTAGAAGGCCAACATGAGGAAGTTCAACACGAGGAACATAAAGCCTGTGAATGTGATAAGGTTCGGGGCAAGCCATGTTGGGAAAAACTGCGAGGAGAAATAAACAAATCATGAACGTTCACGTTTCTGCGTGCATGGTTACATAGTTATAATTATGATAATGACAGATTAATAACTGCACATTCAATGTGTTGTCACAAGTTTATAGACAGTGTGATAATTTATTGTTAGGTTGGCATCAGACAGGAAATAAAAGAACACAAAGTGTGTTTAGAGTTCAATCAGAGGTAGTCTCAGATGACAGGAGATAGTCATTACATGATGAAAAGGGCATACAGACAGGAATTTGAAAAAGGTTTTTCTTACTTTCACTACAAAGTTCCAGAAAGGATGCATAACATAGATGGACAGGGGATTCGAATCCACAGCACTATACTGCAAAGACAAAATTTCACATGTGAGGATGTGCCACATACGACCACATAAAGCTTTTAAAATTACAGGGGAAAAAACAAAGCATTGTTTATGCTTAAAAATATAAATATCTGGTGTTTGAAGTTAAATACAATCTCTAAATAATTAAAGCTCCAAAAGACAGGAAACAGGGGAAGCAACACATCTGTGATAGTTCGTTTGGTTCCCTTAGATTGACGACATCTTACACAGCAAGATGTTCAGGTTTGTACGTTTCTGTTATGACACATACAAAGCTCATATTAAAGCTTGTAAAAAAAATATTCAGGCTCCTCATCTAAGTATCTCAGTGGAAAGTTAAGCTCTTTTGGTCTTGCTTTGCTATTAATAATACAATTTAAATCAGCAGCTATAAGGTTTTCTGAAAATTAAATAAGTTAATAATGTTCCTTCATTTTTTCCTATTGATAACAGTCTTCAATGCACCAGTCTCAGTTTTTTTTTTTTTAAAAAAAAAACCAAAAACACAAACAAACTCTGGCCATGAGTTGCCCATATAAGCACACATTCTACACATAAAGGCGCTATAAGCTAAAATGCATGAAGTCCATGGTTCAAGTAGCAAATATGTAACAAGAACATTATAAATTAATTTATTGGTAGTGTTTGCAAGCCGGCCCTTAGGCGTTTTAACAAGCTGGGCCAGTTCAACACGTCACTCACAGTAAGATTGTATCTAAAATAGGAATGACGATCAACTTTTTGTGGTTTAACTGCAGGAAAAAAGTGAGTGTCGTATGTAATAGTCTGAGCACTGTGTGTGCTAAAGGGAGGTCTCTGGCTGGATCATTTCTACACTATAATGTGAAATAAGATGCTAGTAGGAATATTTAACATGACTTGTGTGAGGTTAACAATTGCTGCCAATAGCTGCAATAAAAAAAGCTTCAGGATCACTGATTATAATCTCATTATCCAACCAGAATAAATGTGTAAGAGATCCATCTTAACATACTCTGATGCTTCCGCTGTTTAATAATTATCAAGACTGCTGTCAGTAGCACATATACATACAGCAGTATACTGATTGACTCCATTTTTTAGTAGAGTTGTTTCCTGTATTTTTAATTAATATAAAGATTAATGATCTTTGTCTCCACTTTCTCACAAAAGTAATATTTAATATAAATATTAGGAGAAGCTGAGCGCTATTTTTGTTGGTAATACTACAGTCATGCACCACAAACACACGTTAATAAAAAGGCATCTCTTACTTATTGTTCATGTGCAGCATTATCCAGACCACTAGGATGTTTTTCACATATCCGTATGGGGGCAAATGCTTAAGTCTACTGTCAATGCATTGTGATTATTGAGTGTGATGCTCAAATAAATAGTGGGATTAATCATCATCAAAATAAACAAATCAAAACCAAAAACATTTTCACCCTTATTTTACTCAATCACACATTTTCAGATGTTTTCACATTATCAAATGCAGTACTGCAGTGTGGTAATAGAGAGAGAGGATGCGACAAGTAAAGATATAACCGACAGCATGAAAAATTAGAGTTAGCCAATCTTTGGCAATCTTCATGGTCTCATGCTTCTGTACATGCACATGTGACGACCTTTAAGGAGAAAACCATTGGGTTTAAGAAGACACAGTCGTTTCAGTCCCTGTTATTTGTCTTCCTCAGTTGTCCTGCAGCAACCAATGCCCACAGGACAGGAGTTATTGCTCAGAGAAAGCCACTTAAAAGCCAATTATTGGGAACAGCCAGGTCTAATGATAAACAGACCAGGGCACGGAGGCTGTGATAAAAGCCAGAGGAAAGCCTGATAAAGCCAAAATATAAAACACAGAATAGAGACGTACAGACAAATCACAATGGATGTTGCAAAGGATCACTACTAAACAAAAAACTGAAAGTTTTTTCTTTCCTTGAAACAAACAAAAAAAATACTCATCAAGGTGCTGTTTTTTTTCATTTGTAGATTAAATGCTTATAAAAAAAATTCTATACAACATTAGGGTCAAATGATGTTGTCATCAAGCTGAACCATTAAGAATGAGTCAAGTGCCTCTCCCTTTCACTCCCAGACCTTCATTAGTGGAAATTATTGGGAGCAAACACGAAGATATATATACTTTTATGACACATTAACAACATGACTTCATATTTAATCTACCGTTTACAACAAGACTATCCCAGTTTCATTGATGTTGTCTTTTCTCCATCATTACTCTTGTTAAAGTTCAGTGGTTTCTCTTTCAGTGATGTTTATTCTAGTTCCTATAGCTGTTTTTTATATTAAGTGTTAAATCTGCATGTAATGTAGAGAAACTATATGGATAATAAACCAATATATTGCTTCAAAGCTTTATGTTATTAAGTCTTCCTTTAAACAATACAGAAAAGAGTCGATAGCGATTAGCTTATTTGCGCCAGTGTAAAATCGAAACACAACACATTAACACTTCCGACTAGGCCTATCAAAATAAAACAAAATTTATTGATATTTCATACAAACCAGTTAAAGTGAAGTATAAGTTTAGAATTGAGGTTAAACTCATGTGGAAGCGATGCGCGACTTTACAATCACTACATTACTCATGTGGCGATCAGAGTGCAGTTGTGATTAGCACGTGTCGTGCTAAATATGTAAGTACAAATACGGAACAGCTTTTATTTACAGGAAGAAAAAGTAGCAAACATCCTGTAACATTACATTCGACTTTACATTTTGTCTAAGGAGCACCCTGCTGATCGTGACAGCTAGCCGCTCAACGCATAGTCTTGCATGATGAATGGCTAGCTGCTAGCATGCAATTACAACCTTTTAGTCATACCTTATATTTGTCGAAGCCCGCAAGCTGCTCCTGAGTGACATATTCGTAAAGAGCCATAGTGATGAGGTCTGGCTCAACGATTAGATAAATAACCTTGGAAATACAAAGTCCTAACGCTAACTACCGAGTAGAAGAACCATCTAGCTTAGCCGTTTAACGCCTTTCACGCCGGGTGAGGTGATGTCGAACCACTGGAGCCACGCCTACTCAACGCAACGCTCCAGCTGACGTTAACAGAAACTCAATATCGCCGCTCAGGCCTGGATGACAATTTTAAAAAAAGAAACAAATAAATTACATTTTACATAATGTTGACTAAACCAAACATGCAAACAGTTAATTAAACTAGCAACGTCTTTTTAAAAAAAAAAAAAAAAAAAAAAAAAAAAAAGTGTTTCATCTATATTTTATTGGTGATTAAGGTCTGATCTATGCAAACTGTTTCTATAGTGGTTTTAAGAGTGACGTGGCCCTCCTCAACCGGAAGTCAAATTCTTTTGCCTGTGTACTGCAGAGCAGCTAGAGTGTCCTTCTAACTGGGAATTAAAACTACAACTTTAAGGTAAAAAGCTATTAATTAACTTTGGTTAGGTTGTACTGATATTTTATTAATTTGTTCACTCCGTTTCAACGCTTTACGTCGCACTCCTACATTAACTGGTTACAATGTTAGCACGTTAGCCAGCTAGCTAGTTTTACATCGTTGACATATTGTCGATATATTCAGTCATGTACATCTTTGGCAGGCTATTGTGGTGACTGGTACTTTGTTTTATTTTATCCCAATGATTTTCCGGCTGTCATACCATGACATTTTCTGTTAAATCTGCGATACTAACAAAGTGAAGACGTGCTATCGGCGATAATCAGAGACTGTATAAAGAGGATGACTGAAATGATAAAAACAACCTAATTAAACATAGGCATTTCAATAAATTAACAAATAACATCACTGGTAATCCATGCTTGTTACACTTTTTTAGAAGTTCATACAATATATATAAATCGCTGCAAATGTGTCAGTGTTGTATCATATATATTTATTTATATAATATAAATCGATGTGGTTCAGCCATTATTTCAGGTTTTGGTTTTGAAATAAAAAAAAATCTAAATTGCTTGATACCAAAAATATATAAACATGTCTTGTAAGCGTTTGTTCATAGATGAAAAGTGAATAAAACTGAGTACAGAAATTTCCCACGCTGCATGTGACTTTGAAACAACCAGCGCAAATGATGAACCTCTACTTCTCAAACTTAGTGCACAGTGACCATTTGACCTAGAATCAAGCAGTCCAGTCAAAGAGCAAATGTTTCATTTGGTGTTTTAAAGATTATTATAATATATGAAAATTATTTCTGTCAGAATTATTTTGAGGTCTTAAAATTAAATATACGCTTGGACAACTTTTTTCAAAAGATATATATTCATATATACATGCACATGCAGGATAGCAAATCTACATTGCAGAAAACCTTGTGTCCAGTGGAGAGAAACTATTCGCTTGAATAATTGGTGAACATTGATTTTACAACTCAAAATGCAGTTCAGTCAGAGCTCATACAAGTTTTGCTTAGATGCCTGTACTCACAACATCCTTTGACCTGATGTGCTTTTTGTTTCCTTGCACATGCTCTGTTCTATCCAGGATGGTGACTGACGTGCAGCTGGCCATCTTTGCCAACATGCTTGGCGTGTCATTGTTCCTACTTGTTGTCTTGTACCATTATGTTGCTGTCAATAACCCCAAGAAGCAGGATTGAAGTCCCCCAAAATGACTGAAAGGGTAAATGCAATTAAACAATTTGTGTGTGTATATAAAACA
>JBAMHX010000025.1:5663641-5681972 GCA_037177515.1 Pseudomugil tenellus | reverse complement strand
AGAAAAAGGGGAGAGGGAAGGGGTTTTTTTGGTGGGGGGGTGTGGAGGGGGGGGTCGTTTTTTGTAGAGGGGAAAAAAAAAAAAAAAAAAAAAAAAAAAAAAAAAAAAAAACTCATGAAACTTGTATCTGCACTTCCAGCTGTGTAATTAATTTAGCCAATCTTTAATGGGCAGCACTTCATAGGAAACTAATGCCTATTGTGCTACTTCCTGTAAACTCGCGATTGGAGACGTGACCGAGATAGAGATACGAGTCAACAAAACAGCGACCATCCGAGGCCACTTAGGGAACTGCAACCCTGATACAAACAACACAACATATTCGACTACAACACAATAATAGCTTTATCAACATAATCACTGCCGTTATATTTTTGCTTATAACAACACGACAGAAAATCTGTCCAGTACAATCAAACAAAACGCAATGTTTTAAACCACACAGCAGCAACAAAAACAACAGCTGACCCGAAAAAAATGGAGCAGAGAACAGGGGAAGTGAAGTAACGGTAGTTTGTCGTGCAAAGAAATGATTCATTTACTCGTTGCTTGAGCTAAATGTGCAAACACCGCACGATAATGAAGAATATCTTTATCTCAATGGTCAATGTCACAACGTTAATGCAACACTTAGCTAGCATACGTCTGTTACGGTGGCTAAGTTAGCAACTGAAGTAGCAGCCGTTCCTCGAAACAGGCAGTTTTATCGGAAAAACGGCTTCTTGTCCTCCTATTATCACTACATTTAACCCTTTCTAGCCATTTGTTTGAATATATGAATTGTCAACCTTACCAGGCTATATTAGATCGATGTCCATTTTTTGTTGTCACCGTCCTTCAACCCTCAATTCATTGCTCCATGTGCTGCGTTCAAGTTTCTCTGGAAAAAATGAAGCTGCCTGGAATTTTCTTTGTCGCTGTTGAGTGTGAGCTTGTTAGACAAAAATATTTCAAACAGACGTCAGCCTTTGCGATCCCCTTTCTTATAAATAATAACACTCACATTCAGACACACACATTTTATATTAATTTATTAGCTTTAGATACATTTCTACACCAGTTTTATGGCTAATGATGCCTAGAGGCAACACTTAAAAGTGTCTTAAAAGAGAAAGTAGGTGGATAATTCAGAGATACTTATTTTCCCGAGGGACATTTAAATATGAAATTATATGCAAGTCCATTAATCCCTATGCCTACTGTAAAATTGATCTAACATAATAAAAACTGAAATAAGGAAAAGTTAACATGTAACTTGTTGTCATTGTTTCACAGGATCCATTTTAGCTTTGTTTTTGTTTTTTTGTTTTTTTGTCTATATGTCTTTTCAGAGAAAAGTAATTTTCTCTCTTCTTCTCAAACCTTGCACAAATGTTTATCCTGTTTATTTAACCTGTATTGCCATTAACTTTGAGACTAAACATGCCAGCCAAGACTTAGAAAGTCTGAGAAGTCGCTCTTGATTAAGTGGAAAGAGTCATTAAACCCTTCTGAAATTGATGGACAGTTTCTCTATCACTAAAGTTTATAGCTGGTGTCTTTCCTCCTTAATACATTAGCAAACATATTAAAGCTTCAGATCAGTAAACCACACATTGTTTATACATTTTTGCATATTTTTTGTTCAATAATGACTTAAGGAAATGTATCATATTTATCATTTGCAAATGTATGAAGCTAGTTTTAAAATACCTCAATACACAAAGCCTTGGAATAAAAAGGGAATGCACTTTTTATGCTACTCTAAAAAAAGAAAAAAAAACATAATCTGAAAAATGCAAGGCAAAAAAGAAAGATGTCTGGTTATTTAATAATTTTGAAAATAATCCAAGTTTTTCACTTATTGTGTTTGACAGATAAGTCTAAAACAATAAGTCAGTGCAAATTAAGTCAACTCCACTTAAACGTGCTTATCAGAACATTCAAAAAGAGAGATGCTAATTGCCTTCGGGATCATAGCAGTTGTCCATTCTAATTTAAACATGCAAATAATGTTTTTTTTTTTTAAATTAGAATCAGTTTTGTTTGCTTGTTTGTGTGAGTTACAATTTACCTCGATATTTAATTGTTTGTGTTTTTAATGTTTGGTGCTGAGCTGTTGAGGGTGTAGACCTACACCACCAAAAACAGCACTGTATTGTGTCCAAAATGGTTCAAATGTAAATAATCAACCAAAGCATTTAAGCTGAAATCCAATAAAAGAACCAAATCCAAAAGTTTAAAGATGAGCCAAGAACTTAAGGAGACTCCAGAGAGTGTTATGATTTTTTTGTATGTTTGGTTTTATGAATGAGACATTTCACATTTGACTCCATCCTGTAGGCTAACATTTTCTTTTTGCCTTAGGCAGAATACTGAAAGGGCCTCATGTGAAATACACAATTATTACTCCGATTGTTTGTGAAAACAAGTCCAGGTTTCAGTCTGTAAATGAATAAAGTCAGAGATCTGTACTTCAGATTTGGCTTCACCTTGTGGCTGATTCTAGTAAAAACAGAAAGAAGATGCTGATGAAGATGTGTTCATTTCCTTACAGTACTTTGATATGTTACCTATAATCAAAACGCAAAGTTTTCTTTCTGTATTACAAATGAACACTATGATATAGAACAATGTTAGAATGAAACTAATGGTTTTTTTAAAAAAAAAAAAGAATTAGGCCTATAAACAAATAGGTCAGACAGATTGTTTACAAATCCAAAAGATTATCATTCCCAGAAGTGGTTAATCAACAAATGTGACCATAAAAACAGAGGTGTATAACAGTCTGAAAGGTGTCATTAAAAAAAAGATTAAGGTAAATCCCAAGAAACTTAAACAGTGAAATGAAAAATGCAAACATTTTCTAAACCTGCATGACTACAATGTGTTTCCTGTAACTTTGAACCCCAAAACATAGTGGAAGCAACCAGAGTTAGATGAAAAAATTATGATACGAAATAAACAAAAATAAATTAAACAACCCCGCAACTATGCAAAATTATCAACAGAGATACAAAAAAAAAAAAAAAAAAAAAAAAGGACAAAATCACTGTACAAGTGGAAGGCAAAGGCTTTTTAAAATTAATTAATTGATTAATTAATTTATTTGTGTTGCATGATTTGATCCCATTTCAAAGAATTGTATTTATACCCATAAATACTCAACTTTTACTGACTTGAGTCACTCCCAGTGTATATGATAACAAATGTGCAGGAACCTCCCCCCTGTTGTAATTCAACATTCACTAATCCTGTTGGAGTAATTTAAAGAGTGGATCATCTTTTGTTTGCAGCTGTCTCTATCTATACTGCTGAACTCCACTTGTTTAATGAATGTGCAGACGAGTTTTGCTGTTTGCTGTAATTAATCAAAAAGTTCAGTGAAGTCAATTGAAGTAATTCAACAGAAAGTGAACTGTCTATTGGTTCTTGTGTAGATTTGGAATTTCTTATGTCATCTCTGTATTTTAAAGCTTCAGGCGGAATTTTCTGCAAAACATTGGTCTTTAATGGATGTGCTTTTGTCATTAATGTAGCAAATGGACTGACCCATGTTCTTGTACAAAGGTATTTCTGCAGAGTAAGGTGCTTGAAGGTTCAAACTTATATTTGATTTATGCCTTGTTTATTTTTGTCTTTGAAACTCACCAATTGTGTGTTCTGATCGCTGTAGGATTTAGACAAAACATAAAGGATTCTAGCTCTAAATAGAAACGTAAATGTAAGGATAGGCTGAACATTTCATTTTAGCTATCTAGATATTTAGAAGCAAATCATGACAAGGTAAATTACTGTTTGAGTACAGATATGCTTGGTTTAGTTAAAGACACTTCAATAATGGGCAAAGAACTCACTAATGGATATTATCATAATGTTAATGTTATTATTTTAATAGCTAGACTGAATAGTATTTCCCAGTGTGTAGTGTTACTTATTGTGTTGTAAAAGCCGACATTAATTGTTCTTAAAAACTGATATGCCGTAAATTATGGCCTTGAAACGGGAAGAGAAATGTTTTATTGTAGCTTGTGCACAAAGGTAAAAAATACGTCATTTTTATAGTGTGCTGTGCAGAAATTATGTTTTAATGAGAAGAAGGATGGATGGTGAGCAATGAGGTAAATTGAAATGATTTCCGTGTGTAATTTCATAATTCTTTGTTAGTTATTTTGCTTTCATGCGCTCTTATTTGAGGGTGAAAATTACTTTAATAATTTATTTCCAGCTATTGGAGTCTGACAGGGTCGGTCTTGTGGAGTTTAAAGTCAGGCACCTGGTGATAACCCGAGAGGAATCTATGAACATTTGTAGGTTTTCTGAACTCATGTCAGGCTGAAGATGTTCCCTGCACCCCAGAAGGCTTATAATAACAGAATACATTTTAAATATGCTTCTTTCTTATCCTTTTTATTTTAAAATTATGTAGTACCTTGTCACATCATTGTTTTGCATAGCCTCTTGATTCAATGATCAGCATAGTAAAATGAACAGACTTGTCTTCGTTGTGGGCAGATCTAAACTCCAGACAGATGTTTTCAACAACACCCTCTTCTCTTCACATTCGTTGTAAGAAAACCCAAACAGAAATAGTACCTTTAATTTTTTTCTGTTGCAGTATGCTTTTTATAAAAAACAAAGGATATACTCTCCATACTCTCTCCGAGCTCATTTGGATCCTGACTGGACAGTATTTTTGTCACAATGTTGTCTCATTAGTGCAACACATAAACACTGCTTTTGCTTGGGTTGTCTTCATCTTCTCTACAGTAATCGGTGACCGGGACGAATTGATTTGCAGTGAATGAGATCACTACCAACAAACCAGCCTCAAAGAGATCTCATTCTTCCCACAAAAAGACTTCAAACAGGTTGAAGGCAACTTAGGAGAGGAATATCAGCTCCAAAG
This sequence comes from Pseudomugil tenellus, assembly GCA_037177515.1. Classification (NCBI taxonomy): domain Eukaryota; kingdom Metazoa; phylum Chordata; class Actinopteri; order Atheriniformes; family Pseudomugilidae; genus Pseudomugil; species Pseudomugil tenellus. The sequence continues at coordinate 5,677,084 of JBAMHX010000025.1, read as the reverse complement.
GTTGCCTGTCAGATCTTCTGATCAGTCAGAGTCTGTGTCCTGATGTCAGCACGACAGCCACTATGAGACCCAATACTTTTGAGTTTAAAACCCTGGCAAAGAAATGCAAATAGGATGTACTTGTGTGACTTTTCTTTACCTGACAGGATCCATATCCTGCCATTGTAGCTTCGTCAGGCTTACTGCTTCTCCTGGGAACTGCCTCAAACTTTTGCTTCAGGTACAGCATAGATTATTAACAGAAATCTCTCAGGGTCCCTCTAGTTTCACAAACTGCTTTTCTCACATTTTTTTATGTTGTCCAAGCTGCTCACACTGGAAGCCAGTGTTACCTTTTTACCACAAGAGGGCAATGAAGACTTTCCACTCAAGCGTAGTGACACAATGCATCCACTCTTCAAAGATCACTTAGTAGCACCTAACACGAATGCAAATCAGAGTTTGAAGAGCATCTTTATGTTCAGTTATCCTCTTGGATCATATAAAAGCATTGTGGTGGTGATCAATATTTTTCTGTTTGTGAAGGGATCATGCTGAAAATGCATGATTGCTTCTTTTGACTTTATATCGCTCGCTGATTTCCCTGGATAGTGTTTTTTCAGTTGACCTCTATGAGCTCTTTGCTGAGTGACCCTTTTTAAAATAATCCTTTATCTTTGATTAAGTGAAATTAATGAAGCTAACATCACTCATTATTGGAGGCTAATTGTTATTTTGGCCTTTTTGGATGATGATGACAAAAGCAAGCCAGCTCATAATGGAATACTTATTATTATCATCTATTAATTGCTGGAAAAATAATCACTCTTACTACTGTTCCACACTGCATTTAGCTTTATAAATAATCTAAAAAAACCTTTAAGATTAGTATATCAGAATCTCTTGGTTAAAATAAATCTTTACTTTTGAAATGGGCTTTTCTATTTAGTGTCGTCTCTCATTAACATGAAGCAATCAGTAATTATGAACAGGATGTACATTACGTAGAAGTGTAAAAAGTTGTCCAGCACCTGAAGAAGCTATTGTGAATAATTACATACTAATAGCTAGTTTTAATGTTTTAACTTCATCTTTAGACTTGCTGTATATTGACACATTAACTAAATTATTGTTTGTCATTTTCTGAGCTGATATAAAAAGTATTTAGATTTTCTTTAGTAAATTATCACAAGCTTCCTTTGTTTCCCTCTTCATTGTGTTTTGCTGATATGCTCTTTGTGTCATGAGGGTGGGGGGATTGTGCCAGATGAGACACTTGGATTCTCAGCAATAGGATGCAGCTTCATAACATGGCCTAGTTAAAGGTTTTTTGTTGTTTGCATCCCAATTCGGTCAAAATTTCCCAAGATATGACTTGTAAGAGTGTGTATGTTGTTGCTAAGGAACTGTTCCTCCTGCATCCCCAGTAGGTGGTCTCTTTATGAATATCATTATATATCCCCCATTCAGGGGAAATGAAACATCTTTATCCCTTGCAGAACATGTATATAACTATTTTCGCTGCAATATTTGGGAGGGATTCTCAGGCTCGCTGTTGTGACATTTACTGATAGTTTCAGCTGTGATCCAAAGTAACAGCTCCAAGGTGAGGAGACGGTATGCAAAACTTTGGAATATCTATCTAAGACCTAATGAGTCTAAATCAAAAGCAAGTCTATTATGTTACATTAGTTTCCAATTAATCATGGACAGCATTAGGATGCCATCCAGAGGTGTATCCACAGGAGTTCCAGTTCAGGGTATGGGGCACCCCTATAGTTCTGGCCCCTCTTACTCCTGCCGTGTGCACTCTGTGTGGGGCATCGGCTCAGGGCATGGCCCCCTGTTTTCCTGCTGGGCCTCCATCTGCTGTTGAGGTGGTTAGGTCCTCGGATTGATGGCTATACAATGAGTTTATGACATGTGTCGCAGTGAGTGACAGAGGGACTTGTCCCAACTGAGCCTCCTGATGATTGTGAATCTCGCATTTGTAGTCGGCACTTTGCCAAGGCTAATGGGAGGAGTGATCCTCCTGCAGCGGAGTGGGACTTGTAGTTTACAGCTGGTTGGTAATTCAGGACAAGGAGCTAATCTCTCTGGCTTCTGTCTTCAGACTCTTTATGGAGGCACCCACACAAAAGTGAGAGCCCCTTTTCAGTTTGCTGCTAATTATCTGTGGTAAAAGCAGAAATCTTTCTTAAACTAGCAAAACTCCAAGTTTGTAAATAAGCATAGATAGTTGTTCTGCTGTCTGAGAGCCTACTGTTTTCACTTTTCAGAGACTTTATGAAGCTGTCTAAACCGGTTTCTGAAGTTTCCCAGCTGACCCAGCGGGACTTCTCTCACACACCTGTCAACACACTGTTTCTTTCCACTTTGGTGGGCCTAAGTTAAAAAGAAATAACTTCTTTCATTTCCTTCTCCTCTCCTCCTTGCCCAAAACAGGAGGATAAAAGCCAGAGTTTCACATCTGAGCAACTGCAACAGTACTACTGTACCTTCAAAGGGGAAGATGCCACATTGTGAGATGACAGGGTATAGATATGAAAGTGTTGTCTCCTTCCTGGTTGAGATCAGAGGAGGCCTGGGAGATGCGTACTGTTAGGTTGCTTTAAATGATCTGACCAGTGTGGTCGAAGAAAAGTGTCATTCAGAGCGATGTGAACCTCTGTCAGTTATTTTCTTCCTTGCAGGATTTTACTGTATTACAGTTAGCAAAAGGCACATTTGCCAAGTAGATTTTTTAAAGTACTTCAACAAAGGTGATAATTCTTTTTTCTATTTATTTGATTTTGTGACATCAAAAAACAAAAACGAAGCAAAGCATAATTGATACCAATAAGGGAAACTAAAGCATTAAGTACACAGATTTTTTTTCCATTAAAGCTCCTACTATTTAGGTGAATATCTAAGCTAATATTTAAGCTAACACTCCTTCAGTTAACAAACTCTGGATGTAAAATTAAACTATTAAATTCTAAAATAGCTCCATTAATCATAAACTCCTCGTATGTTGTCTACTTACTTCATTAAAATCTATATAAATTATAGTTATATTAAATGTACACTCATTGGGGAGTTAGTCTTAACTCCTGGGACCAGAAATGTAAACATATGTAAATCACAAAAATCGTGTACACACCTGAAGGAGGGTGCATCTGACATGTTCTTTTGGCTGCTCTTTGGCATCGACGTATGGCAGTGATGTTTTGCTGCCAAAACTCAGCCAAACCACTGCCAGAGGTGCCCCGCAACACTCTTGCCGTAATCTCTGTCTAGCCCAGCTACAGCTAAAATCTCAGATTTAGCCCAAATGTGTCTGCTATCTGGGATACTTGTTGGGTGAATTTGTTTCTAAATTCTCCCTGTTAGTGATTGTGTGTGGGCTGTTAGTCTCCTGTAATGGACTGGCAAACTGCAGAGAGTCTATCGTGCTGCAACCTTAACTGGAATAAATAAAGTAAAATGGATTCATGTTCAACACTAAATAGACGGTAAATGATCTCATCAAGGGGTCAAACACAGAACCAATAACATGGAAATTTGTGTAAATGATCTAAACTGAGATAACTACAAAAGTTTTACTTGATAGACAATAACGTCCACAAAAGACCCACACTTGAAGTGAGCTTAAAAGTTGACATGTCTGTTTGCAGAAATGGCTGTGACAGCTGTCTGAACCAATTAAAATTCCCTAAATTAACCAGAGTCCATCAGCTTAGCAAATAAAATAGCCTACAGCAGTAATGCAAAATCAGCAAAAGGTAGAAAACCACGTACTTTGAGAAATTAACATGTTAATTAACTGCAGGTGTGGTTTGCTGCAAAGCTGCAGTCAGAGATATGTTAGAAGGCAACTTTTTATTGTTTACACCAAATATTCTTCATACTCTGCACCCAGCAAAACAGTTTCCTTGAGTCCTTGAAAATTATAAGCATGAATGATGTAACTGATTATCTAGTTTTGGCTTGGGACATGTCACTTTTTAGTTCATTAAGTACACATTTATAGAGCTTAATGAGTCTACAAAAAGTCTGAAACCCTAAATCTATTTGTCAAGGGATGAAACCAAAGCAGTAAGGCTCCATTGCATTTGGGTTCAAATAAAACTTTATTAGTACATGGATATTGCTTTTATAGTCAAGTGAGTTATCTTGGAGGATGTCATCTAAGAGATAAACCTCTAGAGAAACCTCCAGTACAAAATCCAAACACTCAAAACATGGACAAAAAAAATACTTAAGAATGAGTAATGTTCAGATAAAATGAGGATTAAGCTTCTTGGCCATGTTTGAGCAAATGAAGGTGAGGCATTAAGCTTGAAGAATATTATTCCAGCTGTTGTACAGGGCAGTGGTAGCATATACTGAACATGTTTTGCTATGAGTGGAGCAGTATTGCAAAAAGGCGAAGAAATAATTTAAAAAAGAGGCATGCATTCTTTACTGTTACCTTAATGCACCAGCAAACCTGTTACAACACAACAACTTAAAAGTTAAAACAAGGCAAGTCTGGATAAAGCAGCTGTGTTGTAAATAGTACTGTATTCCACTGTGAGGTAAGGTAGATCAGCATTAACAATAGATTATCTTTAAAATACAAAGCTAACCATGCCAAGTTAGCAGCATGACTGGCAAATGAGACAGTATTTAAAACCATAGCACATAAATAAAATGTGTACATAGAAAAAAAAAAGCAAAACATCAAATCCACTGAAATTATTGCAATTTGAAAACAGCCTAGAGAATGTAATGGATGCGGACACCATAGACACCATAAGCACAACATGGAGGAGCACCTGTTCCTGCATGGCACCCTGCCACTGCTCTCTGTCTGCCTGCTGTGGAGGCTAGCTACCCACTGATGAGGAATTAGAAAGTCATTAAGGAACACAAATAGCAGGATGGCACCGTCACAACCAACTCCAGACTAAATCTGTGTCTTCATTTATGCTCACATGGGGGCAAAGAAATACTATTTTTTGCTCATTTATACTGAGATTTCTATTTTTAAATTAAAATTTGTTTTGGCTTGAACTGTTTCCGTCTCTGTCACCTTTGAAATTTCTTCTCTGATTTTCACTAATCATCAGAAACTTTTGTTTGTTTGTAAGAAAATAATCCTTTCGACACATTTCAGTTAATTAAATATTCTAAGTTTGACTCAGTACAGGTTCCTATCACATCTTTCCTCCCACCGACCTTAAACCCACACCTGTTTGCTTACAGTGCAAAGAGATCTATGGACAGTGGCGTATAGCCCTCCATGCAGCACTGTCCCAGCTGGGGACCAAGGTGGGGCTGGGTATTCCTCAATAACCAGAGGACCAAACTGGTGGATTCAGTTTCCCATATGATATCTGCATGTGGATCAAGAGTTTCCTGCCCAGGTATAGACAATGGGTAAGAGTAGACCTGCGCACTCTGTTCTACACCCTTTACACCCATGACTTCACCCCAACATCACAGTAATACCATTGGCAAATTGGCAAAGTACGTGGTGGGACTCCCACAGACAGCCAACAGAAATAAGGTGGAGTGACTGACTGGTTAGTGTAAGAGCACCAATCAGCTGCCCAACACCTCCATAACCAAGGAGGTCACTCTAGACTTCAGGAGGAAAAAGGGAGGACATAATATCACTGAACATTGACAGAGTGTGGAGAGGGGGGCAAATTTCCGTTTCCTGGACCCACATCGACCTGGAGCACAAACACCTCTGAGCTGCTGAAAAAAAGCCCAGCAGAGATTGTGCTTCTTAGTATTAAAGAACAACATTTCACAATGACTGCTGGTATTCCTTTATCAGAAATCAAGTGAGAGCATCTTAAAAAACTGTATTTGTGTGTGGTACAGCAGCTGGAGAGCAGCTCAGAAGAAAGCACTCCAGAGGGTCATTAGAACGACTCAGAAGATCATCAGTTGCCCTCTCCAAACTACACAGATCTGCAGCCTGAAAACTTTGGGTTTTGGGTACCCTCTGAGGTGTTGCCACCAGGCAGATGTTTCAGAACAATAAAGACCAGGACAAACTGGCTCACAAACATTTGCAGTCACCACTTGATTCTGAAGAACACATCTAATGTGCATCAAGTTTTATAAGGACAAGCACACTAACAGAATGTATGCTTGTGTGTAAATGATTGGTCTCTGCTTTCTTTCTACTTTTAAATCTTGACAGAAAGGTTGATGATGACCAGGCAGTTTATTTTTGCAAAGTAGTACTAAACACTTTGAAATAAAGACCTATTGATAGAGCAGAAGAAAAGTCGGAAGAAGAAACCACGTGGTTGTTTGAGTAGAAATAGTGATTTCATTATTAACTTTTTAAAGAGAAAATCAATGTGACATGCCTCATTTGGCTCATGTAGAAATACATTACTTTTGCTCATGTGCCATCTGTCTGGGGTTCACTAATCACACCCCCCCCCCCCCCCCCCTCTGAAAGTACATGTAGTACCTAATTAAAAGCTTCAAATGAAGGTTCACAAAGTCACCACAGCTGGGAAGGCAGGCAGCACTGCCTAAAGAAGTTCAGCTGGGGGCCAGAAGGACCGGAGGTGTCTAGTGACAGTACTGGTGGTAGTAAAGTGCCCCTCCAGTGCTTTGCCTGAGCTGGACAGCAGGAGATGAATATATCTTTCACTGGGAAAAGTTGGCAGATAGCTTTATTTTCCAAACTCTTTGCACCAATTATCACTGAAAAATGTCTAATGGCAAAATTCCCATGGGCTTTTCAATTTAGATTTGAAGGTAATCTCTATGAGTCAACATACACAGTTGGACTGATCTGTTACCTAGCTTCTGACAAAAAGGGCCAAGCTAGACAAGCCACAAATCAACAACTACAGGCTGATCTCAAATCTCCCATTTTTTAAATAAGATCATTTTTTATGGGGACAGAAAAACTAATGCCGAAGCAGGAGATAATCATTTTATGACCATTTGACGTTTCTCATGGTAACCTTCAACTCGACAATGCCCCCAAAGGTTGACTAACTTTAACAACTTGACATAAAGTTGTGATGCTTTATAAAATGCAAATAAAAACAGATGGCATTGCATTTGGGAGTTTGATTAAATGCTCTTTTATGCAAAGTGATATCTCAAGAATCAATAAATGAATGACATAATTTACAGACAAAAAAATGATGGAAAATTCAGTTATTACAATTGAAAGAATATTCAGAAAATGCTCATCAATTTCTAAATATCTCTATTTATTCAATTTTGTGGGTTGCTGAACGTCCTAACTCTTTATCTCAGAGACTCTGCCTCTCAGAGGTGCTCTTTTTCATATCCGATCATGCTGATGATTTACGTTTCATTTTAGGATACTAATTTTTCCAACTTTTTATTGTTTCTTCATCATAACTTTTTGAAAAGCTTTGCTGCTTTACAGTTCAGGAAAAAAATGCATTAAAAAATAAAATATTTTCATTACCGCATTTGATATTTCTTCTATATTTTATTGTAAAGAAAATATTGGCATATAGGATTTTTTTAAAAAAATATTGTGTTGCCTTTATTAAGCATTATAGTTGTACAAAGTCAGTTTCCTTGATGTGCTGCTTTTAAATGGTTGAAAACGAAGCAAATGAAAAAAATAAAATCTTATATCATAGATGTGATGAACAACAGTGGAGCTGCTTGATAAAGTTGTAAAACAATAACAACAAGCAAAAGGTGGAAAAATGTTAGGTTTTTGACTGCACAAGACAAACTCATCTCAATCACATTGCCATAGTCACCAGCCCAGCTCCTGGAGGTCATACTATATTTCACAGGAAGCCTTCTGTATTTAAGACATCCTTTATATCTTTATATAAAAAATAGCTGTATACTTACACTTTAATTTCCAGATGTTGAACCATGATTCACTTAATGTTGTAATATTCCTGTTTGACTGGTTTTTAACAGAGCACACATGGAACATTATCCTAAGGAAAGAGTTGAGAGTGTTAACATTATATTAGCTTGGAGACTTTTACATTTAAAGCTGGAGCTTCGGAGCTCACAGTTCAGCCCAGATGGTAGTTGAACAAAACATATGGATGGCATGTCCAGTAACTTTAGTGAGCTGTGTCTGATCACTGTGTGAGACTGTGGATCTCTTCTGTTCAACTTGTATATGCTCCCTTTGGGTCAACTACTACAAAACTTTAACATCAATTATCACGGTTATGCAGATGATACACAACTTTATGTGTTTTGACAACAGACAACGACAGTGTGTCATTGGATCAAATTGGATGACAGACACCTGGATGAGAAAACATTTTCTATGAAAAGCCTGAGATAATTCTGTTTGGTAGCAAAGAGAAGAGGGTCAGCATTGCCAAACACCTGGAGACTGTGGCTTGCAGGCCAAATCTGTAACCTTGGAGTGCTGATACACTCAGATCTGACTTTCAGCAGCCACATCAAAGCTTCACTGAGAAGTATTTTACCAACTCAGAGACATCAACAGAATTAAAGGTTTACTGTCCCAGCAAGACCAGGAGAAACTCATCCATGCTTTCATCTCCAGTAGACTGGATTACTGTAATGGCCTTTTAAAAGGACTTCCCAAAAAGAGTATAAAACATCTGCTGTTTGTCCAGAATGCTGCTCCTAGAGCTAGAACTACGAGATCCAAACACATCCCACCAGTTTTAAAATCTTTACACTGGTTTCCAGTCAGTTATAGAATCGATTTTAAAACCCTGTTGATTTTTTTTTTATAAATCCCAGAACAGTTTAGGCCCAGAATACATCTGTAACATGTTCAGAGAATATAAACCAATCAGAACTCAGGTCAACAAGTTCAAACTAGAGTGAGAGAAGCAGAATTTAGCTGTTATGGTGCAAACCAGTGGAACGAACTGCCAGTAGAGATTAAACTTTCACCAATTTCACTTTTGAATCCAGGTTAAAACATTTCTGTTTTCATGCACCCATCCATTAAACTTTTCATTAATCTTGGTTTTAATTGAAGTATTGTGATTTTTGTTATTTGTTGCTCTTTCCATTACAACAGCTGTAGTGTTTTTGATGTTTTTATATAAAGCACATTGTGCTCTACAAAACTTGCCTCGGCTTGATAAAAGTCGGTTCCCCTGAGGCCCTCAAATGCATGACATGCATTACAACCCATTTCAGGCGGTACTGCTTGAGAGGTCAAGACATATAGAAATCTGACAGATATCATGAACATAGCTATAACTCCTATCTTTTGCACTTATATTCTGCAGCCACAGTGCATTGTACTTTGAGAGTTACTCCAAGGCTCACTAACTGTGTGAGTCATTGACATACCAATGACTCTGACTGCACAGTCAATTACCCATCTACCTTTCATGGGACAGGAGTGGAAGACGGGAACGAGTTCATCCATGCATTCAACCTACTGCATCCAACTGCATCCATGCTTCCAGAGGAGGTGAAACCCAAATGCAGATGGGAGAGACACAAGGATACTGAGTTAGTTTTCCTTTTCTTTTTCTTTTTTTGTTCTATGAGGAGAATAAAGGTTAATAACAGTCCTTTCCTGTGTCATATTTGACATGACCAGTCATCGCAGTAATTACAATCATTACACTCCAAAGGATGTCTAGTTATCCCTCTTAAACACAGGCCACACAAAGGAAATCAATTATTCAATCAGAGCTCTTCCATTCATCCCTGCCTGAGTTCACTTAATTTTGGGCCTGGGTGAATCTGCCGCAAATAAACCCGGCGACCGCAGAAGAAAAGACGAACAGGCCCCTAATTTGTACCCTTTCAGGCGGTCAATCACTTTTCAAAGGAATGCAAGCTTATTCTGACAATCAGGCCAACGTGAATGGGAATGGGTTTCATCTGCTACTTTACATAAGTTATCTGGTGATAAAGAGGGCAGAAGAAGAGAAGGAGGGTGAGCTTTCTGTTGAGGCCCCCCTCCGCTCTTACTCACAGCCTCACTCTCTTCTTTCGCTAACCCCCCCTTTCACCTCATCTCTCAGCCATCCTCCGCTCCTCATCTTGCCTGTGCCCACTAGGATTGGCAGCATGTAATTTAAGAGCATGGGCACAAAGACCAAATGCCAAGCCCATAATGGAAGCTGGATGTGTTCGGATTTAAATGGGCTTCTCTGCTCGGGGCCCAGGGCCTGTAATTAAGATCACTGGGACAAAGGAAGAAAGACAGTCTTACAATGCAGTCGAGACCTGGATGAAGAAGAGGGATTGAATATATCGACTCTTTGCAAGACAAAATGGAAGATATTCTTTTTTATTTAAAAAAAAATCGGACTGTTGATGTTACAAGATGAGAAAAAAGTTGAGACTTAAGTTGACTTAAAATGACTAAGATGCCAATACTTTGTCTTTGTCGCTACTGTCTAGTGATGGACTGATAAATGAACATGTGCCTCTGGTATCCACTCATTAACATGACAACATGGACATGTAGTTGAAATTAGTCTCGGACAACTTTCAAGGATCCACCACAGAAGATGCATCTCTTTGATTGCTGATGGAGTGTGTCACGTTGGAAAGAGCAGCGTAACTTCAGAGAGAATTACAATCACCAAGCACTGACTCCATCAGCATTCCTGTAGGGGTATTTGATCAATCTGAATGATGAAAAGACAACGAGAGGCCTTCATATCTGGATAGAGGGCTGGAAGTTTCGTCCTCCACATCCATACACCCTCCATCACTCTCCCAAGCATTTTTTTTTGTTCCCGAGGACACACTCTAGCTCCTGGTGCTCTGGGTGGTTGTGTGTTCAGACCTTTTTCCGTTTAATTAGATTTGTTAAAACAATTTTTGGAGTGCTTTATTCGGTAAAAGCTCTCAGGGGTTAATATCCGCAGAACACTTCTGTTCAGCTTCTTTTCACCAATGGAGCATAAATTATTTAAATTATTCAGAATTGTGCGACCTTTTATCTCACCCCCTTTGAAGGCAGCAAATTAAAAATGCAAATGGGCTAACTAATTAATATGCAAATGCATTCATTCCCAGTTAACAATTAGCAATTAAACCTGCAGTGTCTAGAAAGAGCACTGACAAAATTAGCAACTTATTTTTCATTTGAAAAATAGTCAATTCCAAAAAAAAAAAAAGAAAGGAAGGAAGGAAAAATACTGATTGACGAAATGACTTTTACTGACAACCACCTGCCTTGATATAAACCAAATTAACAGGATGTCATGTAGGAGACAGAAATCTGAAGGTAGTCATGTCTCAAACAACAGAAATATATGTCAATTATTCACGGTTTGGTTTTAATACTTGTATATTTCATAACTCAATTAAATGTTAATTGAAACATCAAAGTCCGAGAGGGACTAAAGTAGCCTATGTGTGAAAGAAGGAAAAGCAAAACACACAGTTGGAGAAAGAGTCAGGCAGGCAGAAATGCAGCTACCTCATTACATAACATGGTAGGTTCTACTTTTATAGCTTTGGTCAGATATCCAGAGCAGAAATCCATGAAATAGGAAGAAACTGTCAAACAGCTTCCTATTTCCTTCAAGGCACTCCAACACAATCACCCCCCATCTTTTATATTACACCTTATGATACCCAATGTTACAAACTCAACATCAATCATGCATGCCAAGCTCTGACTGCCTCCCCAGTGCCTGAATTTAACCAGATCCTGATCCTTTGATGTGATAGCAGGAAGGTGCGGGGGCCGGGAGAAGTCGACTGCACCTCCTTGTAAAGGTTATCTGTGATACACAGACCCGGGGGCACCTGCCTCGTGCAGAGTGCACGCACGTAGCTGCTGCTCAGCCGAGAACATACAAAGTGATGTATGTGTGGAGATCACTGTCATCCGTAGAGCTAAGACAATAGAGGTCAGTTAGAGCGTCAATCAGGGAACCAGGAAGGAGGGAGGGAAGTGAATAAGAAGAAGATTTGTCCTTTTTTTTAAAAAAAAAAAAATAAATAAAGCCAGCTTACACACTTATAATCACTGCTAGCATTCAGCTTGATCACTTGTCAGCTGAAAACTTCTGCCAGAGGGCTCAGCAGCACAATCATCACCTTTCAACAAATGCTCAGTGATTGCTGTGCCTTTAAACGTGATTCCTGTGTTTCATTAACTCGCATTAAGTGCCCACGTCCCCTGACACTTGAACGTTATATTACCAAAGAAGGTTCATATTTTATTTATTGCAGTTTAATATTGTTTTTGAATATTTGTGGTGCCTTGCAGACACATTACACTCTTTAATTTCTCTTTGGGATTGACTTTCTTTTTACATTGAATGTCATTTGATTAAAAAATATTCTTGCATAAAAATGCAAACAAACGTGAAGTTTTCCACAAACCGCAGCTGCTCTCTAATATCTTTAGATTAGATTAGGCTCTATTTTTTCACTTCTTAATTTAATTATTTGTCATTTAAGTTGCATATATCTAGAGACAATTCTGTTTAAAAACATTTGGCCCTATTGACCGTTTGTGTTAGTGATAGCCTGTAGCTTTTACTCACCTGAAGGCTTACACATACATGCTGCTAATAAACCAGCAGCCGCATAATTACTTTAGTCGACACACAACTCTCCACATGCATCTCTTTATCCGCTCATTCATGGAATAAATAGAACTAAAACACAAGAAATGCAGCAAAGAGCCTCTTTCAAGCAAATAGGCTGGGGGTGGGGTAGATAATTAATTCTGAGATTAATGTACTGTAGCAGTGGTGTGTTATTAAAACGCTATTTTTAAATTACAGCTCAGAAAGCACCCCCTTGGGATTAAGAGTGTTAGCCACTGATCTCTGCTTAAGTTATGGATAGAAAAGGAGGGGGTATATTTTACATGCCCAGGTCCCATCTTATGGCTCATGCTGTGGGCTGACACCGGAAATCTTTTTGGTGTTTTTTTCGCCTCAGAGACTCACTAAAAAGCCTTAAGTGCCTTTATCAATGGAGTTGGAACTTGGTGCTTTTCACTAAGTATTTAGAGTGTTTGATAGGCGAAAGCTACTGCTGGTTTACAAGTGGCATTTGATTAATGGATCTTGCTGTGTCTATTGTAAAACACTTGTTTGAGGAACAGGGAAATGTTGGAAGGTTGTTGTAAGACAGATGACAGATCTGGTGGTAATTTAGCACTTAAAAGGTACACAACAGTGCAAGGCCTGTGTGGCTTAAAGGACAAAGTCGGTCTGACAAAGAAGGGAATTTTTGTTTTTGTAGTTTTAAAGAGAATAAAAACAAGATTTCATAGATAGGTCAAGGTAAGATTCAGACTTTCAAACAGAAAATCCAGCATTTTGAAGTTCAATTAAAGACATACTGAAATTACATGTACTGAATTGGAAAATTGCGGCAATCCATTAGTTACCCAGAAAGGTGCAGCTTATGTCCCCATGTGTAAAGATGTTGACGTTTTCTTTTGCTACACAAAGTTGCGGATGGTCAATCTCTGATACAAGTATTGGTTTAGACTAGGACTTAAAAATACTTCATTACTTTAAT
>JBAMHX010000025.1:5634589-5648091 GCA_037177515.1 Pseudomugil tenellus | reverse complement strand
TGTGTAGCTGGGATTGGCTCCAGCCCCCCCGCGACCCCGTTCGGGAATAAGCGGTAGAAAATGGATGGATGGATGGTAGTGAAACAGAATATTTGTGAGTAATTGTTTATTTCCACAATTATAAGTTCTCTGTTTCTCCAAATTGTATTCACCCTCCTCTTTACTGCAGGTGAGACACTGCTGATTCATACTTTCAGACTGGAGAAAATAAATTAATATAGAATTGACCTTTAAAACTATTATCTGCAAGCAGCTAAACGTCTGACAAGACAACTTACTCTGTATCTCTGTAGAATTGAAATAAATCATGACCACAAAGGTGGCCATGTGTCACTTAAAAAAAACCTTTTTTCCACGTTAAAGTGCTAGTTTGTTAACAGTTTGTAAGGTCATTGTTTGATATACTCAATAGGATTAGCCAGAAGGACTTTGCATGACACACAGCCGTGTATGATCAATCAATTTACTGTGCAGATTGATACACTTTGCTTTGCTTTTTTTAAACTGTTCCATGGCACCAAACAGGCTGAAAATTGCTGGTCTAGAGGACACCAGAAGCTCTGATATTCATGTATCACTGCTGCTGGCATGACCTCCTCTCCAAGTCTATTCAGGGCTTTTTGTTTGGTTCTTTGTTTGGCTCCAGGCTCTAATGGCAATCAAAAGGGACGTGGTGGTCGTTCTCAGTCCTTTGCACTAATGACATTGGCATAAAGGCAGACAGACAGTGTTCATCCAATCAGCTGGCCTCCCAACACGGTCTCATCGCCGTACACTGAGCCCCTGCAGAGTCTCTTCGGAGAGCTCCCATTTAGCCATTCTCTGTGATTTCCCTCTCAGGAAACAACCAAATCATTTTCTCATAGACACGCTCATTAGCTGACAGGCCGTTCTCTGCCAATTTCAACATTTCAATATTCCCGTGTGTACCTCGGCAAACATCGGAGGTCTCATCGTTTCCAAGCAAAGCCAGAGCTGACATGCCAGCAACACACTCCAAGGAAAATGAGCTAGATGCCAAAGCAATAAGTCGAGGTAGGAAAAAATAATGGCTCAAGTGTTATGACACTTAGTGACATGATGAGAAGATGCCGGAATGTAATTAGACATTTGGTTAGAAGGGGTGTCTTATTAGGTAAAGCAATGAAAGCTGTGGGTGTTAGGCTGCAGTGAAGGTGGACCCAAACCAAATATGATCAAGTTTAACAAAATTTAGAGAAAAGAGACCCTCAGTGGGACCCTAAAATGCATACCATCGGTTTCAGCGAGGCTAGTACTTGAGACTGATTTTTATTTCCCTAATATGTTCTGCAGTAAATCTGCATTGTCTGTGGCTATTGAAATACAGAGAAAGAGAGATCAATATAATAGGTTTGGCATCTGGCCAAAATCATCCCTGACAATGTGCAAGGCAGCCATTTGAAATCATCGGTGCATATCCGCGTGTTTGGGGGATAAAAATAATTCCTCGCCTCTTTGCCAGGGAGCGAGAGGCACAATGCCCAGGTCTGAAGGGAAGGGTGCCACATGGGTCTGCAAATTGGCTCAGGCGATCAGACACGGGCATCTCATTTTGTAGAGGAGAAGAAGAGGGAGGAGGAGGTGGGGTGAGAGGGTGGAGGGAAGGAGGGAGCAGGAGAGGGAGATGAAGATAGTAGATGTATGTGTTTGTGTGTGTGTGTGTGTGTGTGTGTGTGTGGAGGGGGGTGTTGTAGGGGGTTAAAAAAAACTCCAATGATTTCCCCAACCTGGCACAGTCCAGGATGTGGATGGCTGCACTGGAGAGGAACTGCAACGGGCGTATTTGGCTCTCTGTTTGTTTCTTTATTGGGAGGAGAGAAAGAGTAAAAAGAATGAGGAGGGATGAGGAGGAGGGCGTCTGTTTTTGTCAGAGCAGTCGGATGAGGGAGGATGCTCAGAGTAAATTATTTCATTCAGATGAATCGAAATCACTCCTTTACATTTGCAAACATTGGCTGCTGAAGTCGCCAACTCCAACTATAAACTGCATTTATGAAAACACACACTTCAACGCAGGGGAAGTGATTTTCTTGGCAGAGGTTGACTGATAATATTAACCTCCTCTGGCATCAACTTTTAATGTCAACCATTTCAACTTATGGCAATTACGGCATACTTATCAGTACACCCAAATGGTGTTAAATTGCAGTAACATTTAAACACATCCAAAGAGGCACAATCACACCCACATACAGTATAGATGTTACACACAGATGCTTTTTTTCCCTTTTTTGTTTCACAACTCCCCCCCACCCACTCCTACACATGTGCATTCTCTGACACATGCTTGGCTAACCGGATGCACCTTCACACGAGCGTGCATCAACACCCACGCGCTTCCCATGCAGGTACCTCTGGCACCCTACAGACTAGACTGCTCCCGAAGAAGTCTCAGCGGGAGCGCTAGATTAAAAATGACAATCACTCGGGGTGCACGGCAAACACCACAGGAAACGCAGGTGCCTTTGTTAAGAGACACCCAGCGCTCTAAAGGGCCTAATTATCTGCTGTTATTTTGGCAGTTATCAGGCGGAGAATAACTCCCCTGCTCAGACTCAGACTCACACAGCGAAAAATTACTCACTCGCTCACAGTGAGGTATTATATTGCACCACTGACAAGGTATGAATATTATATGCTGTGTTGGAATTTCTCTAGGTTTTCCACAATGGAGTGTTGCTGTTTTCCTGTTTTTGCACTGGAAGGAAATTATTAGTATTACCCTGCATCATTAAAAAAAAGAGAGAAAAAAGATGCAAGGAACAAATTGTGTGGAAAATGTTTTACACAACAAGTGCCAGGTGAAAATTTGACAGAACTTTGAATGAAAACAGTTCTCTTCTTTCTTTTTTTCTTTTTTTTTTCTTTTACATGAAAATGTTACACATAAACAAGAGGAATGTATTAAAAAACTGTTCCCCCCTGTTCTCAAGGGCTAGGTGGCACTGTTGGGCATGCTTTCAAACTCATGCATACACAGCCTGCCCTCAGCTCATGAACAGATAATTGGACAGTTTTATGGAGGATATGAACTCTGAAGGGGAACTTAAGCCATCTAATCATTGGCATTCAGCGTATGCTATTCATATGCATAAACACAAATAAAACACATTCTCTGTCTGCACAAAGAATCCTCACTGAAAAGGAAGTGGCTCTACAAAAACACCCGTATTTCTTTGAAATCAAACCAAAGATTATAGGAAGTGAATTACTTCAGGTGGGGAAATATCCTCTGGATATCTCTCTGCTCCACAGCGTGTCGGAGTTGGAGATTTATCAGTATAATATGTGATCCAAGAAGACATAAATTCTCTATTTTGCCCTTGAACAAAAGAATTGCAATAATACTTTGCTCGGATGGCAGTGAGAGTGCGTTTTCATACATTACTGGATGTATGCAGAAAATTTTCATATGTTTCAAATATTTGTGTCCAAAGTGATTAATTAGAAATATTCCTGGAATTCAGATGTGTTACTGCTCTTTACTAAATCAAGTTCTTGCATATGGCAGCATTTACAGATTTTTTTTCTTTTTAGAGTTCAAGAGGCATTTCTTCTTGTTTTTTTTTTTTTAATCTGGTGTTTACGTGTTCATATCATTACTTAAGCTTCTGTCATCTCTCAGCTGTGACTTCCTGCCTGTGCTCTAACCACTAATGTAACCAGCTCCATATAATATGCAGATAATGGTGTGTCTTCTCTGTGTCGCCCTCGCTGCATTACAGCAGATCACACCACACGGCCTTGCCCTGCAGGAATACAAGCCCCTTGTAATTGAAATGAATAAGAGAGGGAGGAACATGCCTACAGAGAGAGCCCAAACTTCTCTCCTCTGTCGTTGGTGTATTCAGAGGGGATCCAGCCTTTAGCTGGCACTGCCGGTCTCAGCGGCTCTGTCATGGAGGCTGAGGCTCTTCCGTTCAGCTCATCGGAAGTGTCATGGTCGAGGAGGAGAACTCAGCGTGGGGTGCGGGAATGGGGACAGTCCCCTACGGTCTTCTGCTCCCTCTCCCCCTCTTTCACTATCTCTCAAGTGCAAATGCACATCCATATCTTATGATCTTCTGGTCCTGTTCTTTTCCTTCACTATGATCTCCCTCTTCCTGATTCCCTCCCACTCTTTTCCTCTATCTGTTTCCCTCTATCTTTGTTTCTGCTGCTCTGTCTTTCCCCACGGCCCGGCCTCCCTTCATCTTACTCCCTTTGCATACTTGAGTTCTCTACTTTCTCTCTCTTTATTCCCCTTTTTTCATTTAAAGGTGAGTTTTTGATTCATGAAGAATGAAAAAAGTAGCCCCAATGTGGGTTTTGCAGAAGCTGTTAAACTTAATGTACTTTGCAGAAAGAGTAGCAGACTTTTTTTCTTAGTGTACTGCATGCACACACCCATCCCAGCTTCAACTTTTCCTCCTCTGCTCTTTGAACTTTCAATAGTTCCCCGGGACTTTTTATTTCCATTTCACTCTATTTGCATGAGGTTTTCTGCAAAAGCTGAATAGATGCACATACAGTTACTGATGTACCCATGGCACACACTTGCTCCCCGCCCTCTACCACACACCCACCTCTTCCCTCTTTACTCTATACCCATCTGCAGGGGCAATTACATGCCCCCCTCTTATCCCAGCGCAGCCACACACACTCAGCAAAACCACATTCATCCCTCAGTGCACCTGCATCCCTCATGTTTCTAACAGTCCCACAATGCCCTCCGTCTACCAGGCCTACAGCACCCCCGGTTCCTGTGAGAGGAGATCACTGCCGTCTTTCTTTTACCTCTTTCTATGTGCTCCACACTTAAGTGACATCCACGTTATTTATTTTATGACCGAGAACTCAATTTGAATCCCCTTTCTCCATCAGTCACATGCCACACAATTGCTTTCTCCTTATCTACTGGAGTGTCCTTTTTACAGCACATCAGGGCACCGTAACACACCAATAAATTCTACTGTTTCTGTATTCGTACCTCCCGAAACCTGTGGTTTAAATTCATCCAGACAGGGGGGAAAGAGGTGATGAAAAAATTATTACAGTTTGCTCCTCCGTATGTCAGTGTGATAGTTGTAAACAAGTAGCTCCTCCTCAACTTTCATTCTTTTTTCATGCTTTGTAAGTTTTGCAAGGATTCCTGCAGGAAGAGAATAAACAAGCTGATTATGTTGTCTTGTTATGCAGGAGCTTACCCGCTAACTCTTGCCAGCACAGAGGACAAATGTGTACAAGAGTCGGGGTGACATTGCTGACCATGTCCAGCGGGCCAATTACCTCTTTCCAAATATGGCGTGCAAAAGCCAGGCACGGTGTGTCTGTACACATGGTGTCTGTTACTCCCCAATTATTCCTGCATAAGCAGATTGTGTGGAACATCAAACTGGGGATGTGATGGCTCGTGTGCGGGCTGCCTCCAGCAGAGTGCTCTTTCTTTCCTATCATTTGATCTCGTATTGTAATCCCAGGTGCTTTGAATAATTTATAGGATACAGCTTCTCGTTAAACAATAATTTATATGTGTCTATGAGAATTGATTCCACTGGAATGCACATCTAAATAATGAGAGAAACTGCTGCATTTCATCTACAAGGAGAAGCAGAGGGATAATAATAGCAAAACAAAGGCACTTGAGCAACAACAACAACCAAGATAATGCTAATAATAATAATAATAATAATAATAATAATAATAATAATAATAATAATAATAATAATAAAAAAATCTAAGAAAAAGGACAGTTATGGAGTTGCCACCAAACTACATGAACTCCCTTTAATTATTATGACTTCTGTTACTTTTACAATTTAAATATATCTTATGAATTAAGACCATCATTTGTATCACTCCATAACATTTGAACCAATATATTGCATTTTCCTATTCAAATCCACTTATCAATTCACAGGAGAGGACCATATTCATGCATGATGAATCCACTGTTAATGCAAAAGCCTTGTACCGCCCAGTACTGCTACCCTAAAAGAAATGATGCAACCGATTCCTTGTCAGGTGGAACAATCAAAATGTTCATCAGAGGAGAAGATGTGAATGAGCCACACTGAGGTCAAACAGCAAAAGATCACATTTTATTGTAATAGATTATTTAAAAATGTAACTTAATATTTGTTTTTTTATTATAAAAAAATCCATTACACTAAGATTGCAGAATTAAAAAAAAGACATGGTATATTCTTCTATATTACGCTCCAAACTCTCACCTGATGAGCGAGTACTCACACGGGCTCTCTCAAGTTGATACTGATTGAAATCTGCCAAAAGAAATAGAAGAAAAGAAAAAGAAACACTTCCTGTGCAGTTTACATTATGGCTCGAACAGCAGTGTGACTTGCATGACAATGAATAAGAAATTGTGGTGTTGCTCAAGGTGCAACGCTGTGAAGAAAGTTTTATTGGGACCTTTGTAAAAGGAGGAAGTTTGCTCGCTTTTTACAGGAAGTGCTGGGAACCAATTATCCAGAGGTGTGACGCTGTCAGAAGTCTCCAGGTTTTGTCAAGTCTTCTGACACCCTGCCAGTGTTGTTCTCTGGGAAATGGAACTGTTGAGATTTTTTTTCTTTTGCCTCCTCCCAAACGGGATGGGGGGAGGAAAACATGAAGGGAAAAAATCACTGCATCCGTGAGTAGCCTAAGGGTCTGGATTTTACTTCCACTGGTCGCCACAGTTTTAATTTTAATAAAAAAAAAACCATTATTATTATTATTATTTCTCCCCAGATAAGCAGGCTGTTTGTTTGGCATTCGCCCTCCCCGCCAGAAATTTTTACAGCATGTTGAATTGAAATATCTGACATTAAAATATATAAACGTCCCTCATTAGCGACAAGATTCGAGATGTCATCGCTATCACATGGAAATCAGAAAAATAAGATGATAAAACATAGATTAGCATTTTAGAACTGGCTGCATCTAGTGCATCATTCTGCTTCAAAGAAGAAAAAGATAAATGATGATGCCATTAAAAGTGAACTAATTAAGGAATGCTTCTTTTAAAAACTCATTAACTGCACCCTCATTTACATAATGATGCATATTAATTAAGTTTTAATGAATCTGAGCTTCCATCAAGTCTCCTCTCCTTGGCAGTGGAGCCATCTCTACAAATGAATAAACACTTCTCTTAAGTATATTTCTCCCTGCAAATGGGAAATGGGTTTTAAACAATAGCAACAAACAAACAAAAGCCTTCAATCTCTGCTCAATAGAAATGCACATAATTCAGGGTCAAACTTCAACAGAAAAAATCTGCATAAACTCCTGCTGTTTAAAGCAGAAAACGCTGCGGTTATTAACTGTAAGTCTTTTCTATGTGACTTATTTATCGAGGGAAACATTTCAACACTGATTTCTTGAGTTTTTTCTTTTTCGAAGGAAAAATGAGTAATTCCACCCTGTGTCTCTATATGGAGACAGAGTATAGAGACAGGCTATGGGTTGCTTCTAATGAGATGCATTTTAAATTAGAGCGCACCTCTCACATTGCCAGCTGGTGCCCGCTCAGGTGCTTGTGAATGACGGAATGCACACATACACACAGACACAAACACACACCCACATCATCATCATCATCATCAGCCTCTGTCCCTACCTTAACACATAAACCCTCCAACAAAAAGTGAAATCCTTGCAGCAGAGGCTGCCTGTCTGACTGACTTGTGTTAATCCGGGCTTTTTCCACTCTTTAATTATATCATTCCTGTTAGTGGAATAAAAGTCATTACAGCACTGAAAGACAAGTTTTCTTAACTAAATGGAAGGAGGGGAGTTTTTTTTTTTAAACCAGTGGGGAGCTTTTTACATTTAAGAGGTTTATTTTTTATTACTATTATTAGTAATAAAGTTGTGTTTGTAAGACTTTATAAAGAAAAAAGAAATCTTCATTCTGTAAGTTTAAGGTCTATCATCCTCATTTTCCCCCCATTCTCTAAGAATGAGTAAATCCCATCAGATGCTTGGCAACAATAATAACCACTGCAAGAAAGACAGAAGTGTGGCGTCTGCCTTCCATATGAACGCTGCCTACTTGGTTTGTTTGTTTGCATGCCCTCGCGTCTCCCCAGCTGGTATGTGGCAGGCAGGTAAGCGGGGAGGAGGCGCAGTCAGGCGGGCGAGCACAGGCGTGCTCCGAGGCAGACGAGCTCGGTGGGGTTAAAGGTCATAACGATCAGATGATTGGAACTACAGAGGGAGAGGGTGTAGCCATGTAGGGAAAATGGGGGAAGCAGATGCCCGTTAATTAGGGGAAATGTGACGGACAAGATTTGATCAGCGAGGGGTACGGCTGCCTCCCGCAGCACGGCAGCTGTTGCGAGGGGGGATGCTGGTGGGGCTGGTGCGTTTGTGTGTACATGTGTGTGTTTGTGTGTGCGTTCCATTCCCCACAGGGCACCGCCACACTTCACATACATGCCAGGAACCGTCCGCAGGCCAATACAGTGCCCTGCGGAGAGAGACTATTTACAGCACAATACAATTCAACTCATTAAACTCTCAGATGAAGTTGTATTTGTCAGTGTTGACTCTTAAAAGGAAACTTGGTATGTTGCTGTTAAATATCTACTTCCAGAGTTTTATTTATTTATTTTTAGATTTGGAAGAAGATACATGCAAATTGTAAAAATTACACTTGGATTTATTAATATCTTTTTCATATTGTTATTGTGGGCAAAAAAAAGACAGCTTTAAACTTTCACATGTTTTATTTGCAACCATGTCAGCATCACAGTTTGGACATTTATCCTGTCAGACATTTATGAACAATTGCAAAGTATAATTTTCAGCAATTTCATTGTTTTTTGTCCTTTGAATTTTGGAATTTGTCACAGTCATATCTGGAGAAAAACTTTCTAAACATAATCTGCAGACCCACATCTTTTTTGTTGCGTTGCTGCTCTGAGTCAGACTTTGCTAACCACTGGCCTCAACATTTGGCGTCAGTTCTCAGCTAACGGTCCATTTGTCATGCCGTTTCTGAGAACTCCGATATCCCACGCTTGCTATCACTTTGGTACTTTAAGCTTTAAAAACATCAGTTTCAGTGAGTAACTTCTCCACCAGTGACTCTCCGTATGTCTGCCTTCTTGTCAAAGTCATCATGCCTCTTTTTTTTCTTGTTTCTTTTTCTTTTTTTTTTTTTTTTTGCTCAAAATAGGTTTTTGTGGTCGAGTCAGGTGTTTATGTTTTTCACCCATATTTCAGTGCAGCATCTTGCATGTGCAATTAGCATGCTCCGAGACAAGACAGACATTACACACACTCAACTAAATTAGGATTCAAAGATGTTCGCTTTGCTAGTAGGAAAATAGTTCAGTCCAGATGTCGACATGCTGAGACTTCAGATAGTCTTCAAAAACTTTTCATGAGCTAATGTTTCAAATCAAGTTTTCAACTGTTTCATCTGACAGCAACTGTGGTTTGATAAGCAGATGTTCAAAGAATGAAAAAAAGTGGGATTAGCATGTTTTAACTTAATAAAGTAAAAATAGATCTATTTATTTTTTTTATTTATTCACAAATACATTAATATTATTAACTTTTAAACAAATATTTGCTTAAAATTTTTTAGGATGCTACAAATGTTTCATGTTAAATTTATCATTTCATCACTACAAGACAAAAAAATGTGGCAAGCAAGAAAAAAATGGTTGTGTGAAGAATACCGCCCTCCCTTCTTCCTCCACCCACATCCCCACCACCACCTATTAAAACTTATCTCTCTTTAATCAATTGTTAAATGTCATAGACAATCATCATTTAACACAGTCTTCCTGTGTGATTCTTTTTAATCTGGCTGTAAATAGGGCAGCCCTGTCTATCACTTCAGTTTCTGCCATACACCAGAGACTTAAGGTGTTTCAACAATAGCTCATGAAGAAGGAAAAAAAAAAAACAAAAAAAAAGAAAACAAAACAAAGGAGCATTTTTTTAACCCCCCTCCTCCCTCCCTCCTCATCTCAAATCCCCGCAGAGAACACCAAAGGTATGAAAAGTGAAGAAAGGAGGAAATAAATCCGGGTGATGATGAATAATTTGAATGTAGAAATGAAGCTGTTTCAGGAGTGAGTGAGATACCGCACAAGGAGCAGCCATGGGGAGCGTACAATTAGGTCACCCAAAATAAAACGCTATCCTCCAGAAAGTCTTTCTTGGAGTTGTCAAATTCAATACATTTCACTGCCAACAGAATTCTTGATTTGGCTGTGAAGTGAGAAGGCGAAAGAAAGAAAGTGAAGGCCTGTTTGAGAGAGAGAGAAAGATGGCTCAGGACCGCGTTCATTTCATAATTTATGTAAAAAAACGAGGACTTTTCATTTAAAGTCAGTCTATCCTCTTAGGAGGGGCGACAACAAGAGCTGTACTGTAAAGCATGTGCTGAGAGGCATGACGTGAAGCACAAAGTGGCTTTATTCCAGATCCAACCAAGCTCAGAAAAGAGCCCTAGCTGTTGAGCGATTGTGTGGCCATGATGGCACCTCATGCACAGGAGCGTGGTAACAAAACTTTGAGGGCGACGGAAAGTTTACAAAGCGTCATTAAGGTGACAAAAGTCAACAAAGAGCCTCAGCCAGCAGGCTTCTTTCTATCCCCACGACACCTCAACAGGAAGGCGAGGCCTCTCCGGAGAGCACGATACGCAGCGTCTCCAGGTGACAGATATGTCACACCACCTAAAACCCTGTGGCACAATTATACCTCTGTCGCTCTGAAGGGAGATGGGGAGGGGGAGATGGTGAGAGGCAGTGGGAGTTGGGGGGAGATGGTGGGTACTGAGTGAGTGAGTGAGAGGAGAAGTGGCGGGTGTGCGGGGTTGGTGGTGCTGCTGGATGCTTTACTCCTGGCTTATTCAAAGAGACAGCCCAAGGGATGCCTCTCGCTCTTCTAACAAAGCACTTCTTTTTTATGCCTTTTTTTTCTTGAGTATTGCTGGGTGTGCTCCAGTCAAATCCTCTGGGTCCCAGTCCCTCCCCCCAGCCATTTGAGGATGCCTCAGAAACTTTTTCTCGCAGATATCGGGCCTGTTTCAGTGCTGATGTTTCAAATGAATATTACAATGCTGCTGCGGCCATGCAACAGGGTTACTTGGGGAGTGAGCATAGATGGTTTAATCTCAAACTTATAGCTGAGAGACTGTCACTTAAGTCACTGTAGTCAACCGCACGGCACCAATAGCCAGTTTCAGTTAAGTCATTGCAGGAAACTTTTTTGTTTTGTCATTTACAACTAAACAAAAAGCCAATTTCTTATTTTAAGTTAAATAAACTCTCTCAAAGCTGTTCAGAGTCACACAGACACAGTTTGTATTAGCTTCCTTCTGACATATGATGACTTGGGAGTGTCTAATACGGGCCCATGGCTTTAACAATGCATGAGTGAGGGAAGGAGAGAGGGGACGTGCTCGCACTCCAACTAGGTCAAACTGTCTAAGGAACAAAACAGAACAGACCTCAAGTTTGCGGAAATCATTACAGGAAAACAAACTTGTCACTCGCTTGACACCCTCGACTGTTTTGCTTTTCGAAGCAGAGAACGATAATAATAATAATATAAAAAAAAGAAATCTCCATTGCAAATTAGCCTCTGTGGTTGTGAAGTTCTCCACCGTTTGAAATGCATATCAAAAAGCCAGCAAAAGCCACAACTTACCTTGTCGTTGACATCGGGGGACAGGAGAAGAAAAAGCGCTTTTCTCTTCGAGTGCTGGTTTCGATTGTATACACAAGCATCCACAAAGGAAGATAAACCAGAGGCATACATTCATAAAATATACATTTGCCTCTTTGTCTTTCGTTAAGATCTTCAACAAATAGTGCTGATGCAAGAAGGACAAAAAAAGAGAAGGTTATGGGGTGTTTGAGAAATGGAATTGCTACAGCATGACTTCACTACCTATTCTTTATAAATTAATGCTATTAAAGAAAGACGCTCATTTAAACTTAGCTTGCTTTAAGGGCTTTATTGTCTACACTTGTGTTCCGTCTGCTCCCTTTGTTAATTCACTTAAAACACTGTTTCCTGCAGACTTCCCACCACAGTGACAGACATCTGCGGCAACTTTTATCTCTGTGTCTTTTAATACATGTTGATTAGGTGATATCGCCAATTTCCTGATAGTTTATTAACACCTGTCACCTGACTTTCACTGTCGGTTCAAGCTAATCTACAGTTACTGCTCAGCTACTGTGTAGAACCATCCTGTGGCTATTTAGTAGTATATAGTACTGGGTTTTTTGTTCATTGTTTGCCCATAGTGCAGCATGTTGTGGCATTTTTAGTTAGCTTGTAGCTCAGAAAAGTAGAAGTAAACATTGTAAAAGCTTATTTAATACTATGACTTGTTTTAAATGTACTTACCGAACAGAGGAATGATCCCTGCTTAAACATTAAACTATTTTAAAAGAGAGATAGTAATCTGAAGTCGTGTCTTTTTTTATTTATTACCTTATTTGAACGTTTTTCATACTGGTCAGCAATTAAAATAGCTTTACTCCTGTTCATTTTTCCTTGGAAAATGCAATTCATATTAAATATTTTCAGCAAAAAGTTAAACAGAACCATTACAAACCAAATCTAATAAAGGACAAAGTAGGAACATTATGACACTTTTGATTAACTAATGTCTTTTTTTGTTTTGTTGACCGACTTGTAATTTCAATCTAGCTCCCCATCTCTTGTTGTTACTATAAACGTTGTCTTTGCTAATAAAATTTCTCCTCACATGTGATTGGCCAGACGACGTGCCAATCAAAATAAAATTTCTAAAAATACGGCTCTCCCTGACAGGAATCTACTCTTGTTTTTCACTACAAATAACCGCTACAGACACTACAGACAGCTAGTTCATCATTACTGATTATAAATATTTCAACATTTTCATCTCTGAGACCACAGCAGCATTGCATTATGGGATGTATTCTATGACATAGACTGGCCAGGTGAAAATTTGACTTTTTTTTTCTTAATTTGCACAATATTTGAATACTTGTTGCATATTACATCCTACGTGTTACAATTGGTCTAAATAAGTACATACTAGTATAGTATGTGCTTTTGAAAACAACTTATCTACATATGGATGCCTGCAAACCCATGCTGCCACTTATGTGTGTGTGTGAGAGAGTTTGTATGCAATTGTGTGTATATGATTGCCGATACAGAAGATGAAGGCAGGAGTGACAGCGCCCCTCCCCAAGGTCACGTCCAAGGAGAGTGGAGCCAATTACTATGCAGATCAGAGCTGATGGCGTTTAAGGGGATTGCTCCGATGCAATCACATTAGCTGGCCAGAGAGGAATCTCCAAGCTGACCCCAATCACAAGGGCTACAGCGCTGGGGTCAGCCGGGATAGAGGACTGCCGCCCATGTTTTCTTTTTACAAAACACTTTTTCCTTATCTCGAGCTGGCACGTGATTATCAAGCCAAACAAGCCTCCTCCACCACCCTGGGCTTCCTGCAAGCATGCACTTGCATA
>JBAMHX010000025.1:5599048-5611181 GCA_037177515.1 Pseudomugil tenellus | reverse complement strand
ACATAGTTGTTCATTTGATGGAAATAATTATATTTAGTATCAGCTAACCTGTCTGTTATATTCTTTGTTTATCAGTTTGGACCGTAAAATGTTAGATTATATCACAATGTCGCTAAAATCCAAGCTGACGTATTTAAATGTCTTGCAAGCCACAGACCAAACCCAACACAGATACAGTTTCAGCAAAGGCAACTGGCAAATATTCACATATGGAAAGCAGCAAGCAGGAAATTTTGACCTGATTTTATTTTTGTGACCTAGAGGGTATTATCGATGGTTGTGTACCAAATTTGAATAAAAAATAAATATCACAACACAAATATAAAAACAAACCTTATGAAGTTAACACTATTGTAGTATTTGTTTATCATATTTCCTTCTGATAAAAATGCTTCTTAAATTAATATTTTTGTAATATTTAAGCAAAAATCAAATTGATAGTGCTACTTAAAGTGTAATACTATTGGCATCTTTGCACTGAGTCTGAAAGGGGTTAATGAAACATGATAAACTTGCTGTTTTAGATGTTTTGAAGCATTGGAGCTGTGGAGAAATAATTAAATTACCTGTTGGCGACTTTGGATCAAGTTTGACTTCATGAGATTTAGGAGTGCATTAAAAAAAGCTTTCATGTTATCTTTTTCTTTGTCTTAGCTGATCCTTTTCCACCCTAAGGGGAAGGCTTTAGATAAATGTTGTGTCTTTGTGACCTAAAGGTTAAACAGAAACACAAAACAAAACTGGGGGAAAAAACAACTGGAAAGAAAAACTGTGAAAGCACAGCTCTCCAGGAGCATGTGACTCACCACACAAACTGCTCAGCCACAGACGTGATCTGCTCCGTTCCAATTCGGCCTCCGCCGCCCTTTTCACTCACCAGCCCGAGCACATACGTACAGCACACAGAGAACATGGGTGTAGGGTCGGCCAGCGCACATTAGAGAGAGAGACGCTTTGAAAAATAAGCCCTCATTTGGGCAGAGTGGATTCAGATGGTTTGGCTGCAGCTCAAAGGCGAGCAGCTCACTGGGTCAGCTTATTATTTCAATGGATGCAAGGTGCTGATGTTCTCAAGTGTGGTGCACTTCAATCAAGCAACCCGGCAGCTCAGCACAAGGGTCAAGGCTATATGGGCTCATCTGACGGGGCCTGGCCAGACTATGACTTGTCCCATAGTGGTTTGGACGGGGCCCTGAGTCCCTTAGCGCTGCTATCCTCCAACCCACCCCCCCAGTCTTCTACATGAGACAAACCGGACCGTAAATTGAATTCGGCTGTGGTGAGGGAATCCCAAACCTGACCAGAAAAAAACGAAGCAGACAAAGAGAGAGAAAGAGAGAGAGAGTAAAGAAAAATCACCAATAGATGCCAAGTTTTGCATGAGTGAGGAAGAGAAAAGACAGATGTTTAATTTCCTTCAGTGTGTGAGTGGCGAGGTGTGGATTTGTCTGACTGGGCTGCGGGACGGGGGTGAGCGTGGGGTGGGGGTAATTCTCATGTTTGCATTCCGTCAAAGTGTTTGTGTTTGTGCTGAAAAATATTTTTGACTCTTATTTCTCTCAAACAGAGGAGATTGTAATTAACATAAGCAGACTCTCCAAACAAAAACAAACAATTAAACTCATGAGTCACAAAAAAGTATGGAAGTAATCTCTGCCATTTCGTCTTTATCTTACTTTCTAGCTGGTCTCAAGTGATTCCTTGTTCATGCATTTAGTTGTATAAACATACTTTTGTTTGTTCTGCTGAGGACTGATTATTACCATAAAGGATTGCTTTCCCGCTTTTAATGTTGTGGTGGTGAGTTTCATAAACACTGACAGCAATTAAATCACACTACAATTGACCACACAGAACAAGAGACACCTCACGCACACACATAACCAGACCAAGAAAAAAAGAGGCAAACAGCCAAAACTAATAAACACTTAACACAACAGAGTGAAACACAATCATCAGCTGAACGAGAGTCATCATGCATGCTCGACCGAGCCAGTTTATCCCCCCCGACTGGTCAAAGGCAGTCTTGCGAGAAGGTTAACCGGACTATATTTGTTGTTATTTTAACGTGGGCATCTGTTCCATTGCTTACATTAGCAGTTATCGACAGCACCAATATTTGTCATGGCCCTGAAGTTGTGTAATTCAGACTTACCAAAGCGTACCATGCACCACCATGGTCTGTTTCCCCTTCTAGCTGTGCCCTGATAGGGTAATGTGGGATGTAATGATGGCCAATTAGAAGGGATCACGAAGCAGGACATACAAACAGAACCCAGCAGACCAGGTCCTGCTGTGGCTGCCGGCACCTTCCTTTATCAGGTCTCGAGCATGAGAATGAGGAAAATTTCAGTGAAGCCAAAATGATCTGACATCACTTTTCTTAAGAAACTTTAGTGGACTTGAAGTACCGTGAGGTCCCTAGCTGCGCTGGGCAGAGCCAAAACACTTTGGACCACCCAGTTTCTAGTCCCACCAAAAGGGCCATTGTGCAACCATGCAGGCAGCGCCTTGATTCATAGCAGAGCTGATGGCCAATGTCTGAATGAGTGCAGTATGTGGCACGAGGAGATAACCTCCAGCGCTCCATATCAGTAATTGGCCCTGATGAATTGAACAGCCTTCGAGACTTGCTTGGTGCAAATTGAATAAAGGCAGTTTTCCTGTTGTAGATGTGTTAGATAGCAATGCACATAAGAACTTTTGTTTCTGTTCACCCTTTTTATAAGTTATACTGGAAAGACAATTTAGCTTTTGTGTTTTGTTGCATTTGCTGCCATAAATCAACTTACTAATTGCAAGAAAAGGTGGTTTTATCTTATTTTCTCCTTACCTAAATGCAGCTTTTGTTAAAAGTAATCTTTTAAAAACACACAAACAAATGCATAAACTTTGCTAAGATGGAGGGCAGCTATTCCTATGTATAAGTTACTGTCAACACCAATTACAAGGAATAATGGAGAGAATATAGAAATCCAAGTCATAAATGTTTGAAAGTGATCATTTTCTCCTGCCAAAAAAACTTCTTTAAAATGTTAGCACTCAATAAAATAGTCATAATGTATTAAGGTGCTTTTTAAAATAAACTTTTAAAAAAAAAGGTACAAAAGGTTAAAACATGCCATAAACGCTGAAATATTATTCTACTTTAATGATCTCTTGATGACACTTCAGTCTGTGTATGCAAACATGACCAAGTCTCAACCCAAACTGTAAACCACACATACCAGAATGCTAATTTGTGATGTTTATGACAGAAACGATGTGGAGCCGGCTACAACTGCAATAAGTATGGGACTGGCAAAAATAACCCTTTTCTAAATCACTTATAAATGCGTTTAAATCTGTATTGTGTTAACAGTTCTCCAGAAGAAAAGCCACAACACAAGAAAATCTCCCCAAGAAGC
Source organism: Pseudomugil tenellus (assembly GCA_037177515.1). Lineage (NCBI taxonomy): Eukaryota > Metazoa > Chordata > Actinopteri > Atheriniformes > Pseudomugilidae > Pseudomugil > Pseudomugil tenellus. The sequence goes on along the minus strand of JBAMHX010000025.1, from coordinate 5,607,774 downwards.
GTCTACCCAGCGTCAACACTTCAGCTACACAGAGTGTACAAACGATGTCACAAGTGCCTCTTGCATTATTTCCAGCTATAGGATTAACTCTTTTTTTTCTGCTCAATTAATATTTTAAGCAGCCTGCCAATAAGAAACATATGAATTTACTTTTAACCTTAATCTTTTCAGACTGTAAAAGAAGATTGAAGAGATACAGAAACGCTTCAGATGTTTTACAGCCAGTTTTACCAGCAGTAAAAATTGCTTCACTTTATATACAGTAGTACTATCCACTGTCTGCTGGGTAACACGTGGGGATCTTGATACATTATGGAAAACATATAAAACACAGTCACGGACAGTGTGTGGGTGCTGAAAATTACATGAAATAACATTTGGGTGACATATGAGTTCACCTCTAAATTGATAAGACATGTTGGACATGGATTTACAACTACTGTCAGGCCCTCAGTGTGGGCAGGATTAAAATGTTACACATTTTCATACACAAGTTAGTTTAGTTCTAAATTTATTTGTATACGCTAAAAAATATTCTTTGTGGGCTTTAGAAGTTTTTTTTTCTTCATTTTTATAGATTTTCTCTTTGTCATATTTTGGACCCATATGAAAACAAGAGAGAAAAAGTAATTATTATATAACTAATCACACACTACACGAAAACAACATACAAAAGTAACAATTTGCTGTTATGAATCTTCTCATCCTCATATTTTCTAGAGCCATTTTTGCAAATGTATGCAATCCTGAAACGTTCTAAAGTTGTTGCATATGAGAAAGCTAATATCTGCAGAATTCACTTTGGACTTCTTGCAAAGGTTTTCATCACAGGCCCCTAGCAAATGTCTGGAACAAAAAAACTGGAAGCATTTTTTTTTTTTTAACTTCCAAGCATTTAACTTTTAGATGTCATACTGCAGCTCTGTGTCCTCACAACAGCTTTTCTGCCAGCCTGTTTGCTGCTTTTAACTCACTTATAAGTATTGTTGATATGGTTGTATAGAAATACATTTTAACAAACTGCCAACGAAACAAAACCCTTCCTTTTTTTCAATCACATCAAAAGTCCTTGGTTCTCTAGAAGGATGCTTTGTGTTTTACATTTTTAGCATCTCCAGCAGAAAGTCAACTTTGTTTGAGAATGGGAAAAAAATCCAGACCAAACTGTCTGCACTTTCTCCTGAAAAATGTGCAAAAACTTCTTCTATTATAGTTTGGCAAAGTGTATTTGGGATTATATCCCGTGTAAGTTCAACTTGAATAACAAACATCTTAAAACCCCAATTTGACATAATAAATCAGCTGCTCTCTGTACTCTGTAATTAAACACTGTGTCCTTAGAATGTGTTTGAACAAAGCAGCACACTAGCACATTTTGTCAATTTACTCCTCATTTATTGCTTCACTTAAATGGAGCTGTAACTGGAAACAGCCAATGACTTTGTCCATATGCTCAAATAGTGCAAACATACTGTAAATTGACTCTAACATCTGAAGACTTTAAAGAAAAGTCCTTAAGACAGAGAAACAAAAAATGAAGATACAAGGGCAAATGTTATAGTACAAAAGAAAATCCATGACAGAATAGGGATTTTCAAGGTAAAATAAAGTTCTTGTCTTCTTATTCTATAGCTGCCTTTTCATTACAGTTTTTTGCTAAATAAAAGCAATAGTTCTAAAAATGCAAAAGCTTGCCTTCCAACAACGATTTACCAGAATTGCTGCTTTTGGCACATAGCCATGGCAGTTAGCATTGTTTCAGGGAGATTCACTGGCTGCTAAGCTTTCACCGTGGCTTTTCAAAGCCTTTCTCCCCTATATTCCTTTCTTATTTAACGTAAAACAGTCCATCTTGCTTTTGTTTGCTGTAAGAGCTGTTGGTAATAATTTTTCTCTTTAACCATTTGTAAAATGATTTCAGTCTACATCTGTCCACACTGTGCTATCTTTATCTGCAACAAACTGGTCACATGCCCCCCTCCCCCCCATACACACGCATACCATCTGGGGTTGCCTAAATATCAAAAAAGTGTTTCTATTACTTTTATGATATAGTCTACTTCTATATTAAAACACCTGAAAACACTTAATATAAGTGTAAAAACTGTTTAATGATGTTTGAGACATTTTTGCAATACAGATGTTTCCATCACCGGCTTTTAATTGTGATATTTAGTTTTTGTGCCAATCTATGGGTAACGGAGACACAGCTATTTGTATCACAATTTTTTAAATGTTTTATGACTTACCCTTATTGAGCTTTATCCTTCTTGCAAAACATATGTGGTTGTGAGTGGACCTCATGGACACTGGTTAGATTAATTATGTGCTGCTGAATCAACTGGAGATAAAACTGGTAAATTTAGTGCTCAGAAATGGCAAATCGTGTCTATTATGTCTCTGATGAGCTCACAGGTGGCTTGCAAAAGAAAGTTACCCTGCTGTAAGAATCGTTACAACTTTAGTCTAACATTTTTTAAATAAAGGAGCATTTGGCCTGTTTTCAATGTTTAAAGTTAAGAAAAGTCTTGTGATGTTAGCAAGATGTGACTACTTATTTGAAAGCAAGAAATGTGTTTCAGAATTCACTGCTTTTTCTTTATTGATGGACTCTTTAAAAGACAACCAAAGACCTGGAAGGGCTCATCCACAGATGGTTTGTCTGACCAAATGCAACTCTTGTGCTTTGTCTAAAATGACTTCCTCATGCATTAATCCTTTAAGAATACCTTTCGGCACTGTCTTTGTACCATGACATTATGGCTTGTCAAACAGTTGGAGAGACAAGTCTAAGCAGATTCATGTTTTTCTGATGTTCTGTGTGGATTTCAACTTCTTTTCTTAAATAAAACAAGGAAAATGAATAAATCAGTCAAGTCATAGATTAAACTTCCTCATTTAATAAACAATACTGCTTCATATTTCTTAACTGGTCAAACAAACTTGAAAGCATTTTTGCATATATACATTCTAATGAGGTTAAGGATTTTAGCACTTCTTGGTTCTGGTTAATAATCCAGTTTTCTTTAGTTTAGATACAGTATGTTAAATATTTGCAGGGCTAGTATGTATCAGTTCTGCACAACAATTTACATTTAGTCATTCAGGCTTCTACATTTGGCGCATAAAACATCCTTTAATTTCAGGCAGCACAAGAAATTAGCAAACTATTAGATGCAGCTCATGGATGTCATACTCTTGTGCATTTGAGAAAGTGCAACACCTGAGAAGTCATGTATGTATCCCAACAATGCTCTTATCTCTCCTGCTATGTCTAACAACTTGTTTATATTTAAAAATAGTTGAAAATTGCTTTGGGTAAACTCTAGTCACTTGCCATATCATTTTTGAATGTGCCTGCACTTTTATGAACAGTTTCTGTGGAGGACCTCTCAGATAGTTATGCAAAACAAACCATCTGCCACATCTGGTTAGTTAAAATCTGCTGGCAAAACAAATATTGTTGAAGTTGGCTGGAAATGCAAAACCTGCTTTCGCCTACCTCAGTCTGAGGCAATTGTTTAAAGAATTACGACAAATACTGAGCTGTAAATCTGCCACCGTTTTCATGGGCAGGACTTAAAAGTTTGACAAGCGGGGAAGCAGTAACTGCAAATTATTCAGAAAGGCTAGAAGGCCTTTACGAACATCACTTACATTTTATGGCAGCATCTTAACACTTAATGAGCAAGCTATATATATATAAAAAAAATAAATGAACACTAAGTTAATAACTAAAAAATTATATTGGCTCCATCTTTGCAGCAAGAAACTCTACCACAAATTCTGCAGTTCTCCCAGTTAACATTGAATGTGCATGAGTGCAGAATTGGACTTACCCTTGCTGACAGTTTTACTTGCTTGAGCTTCATTTTTCAATGCACACACACAAATATATTTGGCTCTGCTTTGCACATATGCACATACCACTGATACATCCGCAACCTTTTCGTTTGCCTTTGAGATGCCTCCAGTGGGTCACAAAGCGAAACAGGCGATTGACACCCTCTGGTTTCAACTTCTGTGACCCTTCCAGCAGCCTGTGAAGTAGGCAGAGAACAGCAGAGCAGGGCTCTTGGAAATATCTGCGGTCAGCTGCATGGGGAGGAGGGAGTGGAGGAAAGAAACTTGCTTTTAATAAACAAGATAATGGGTGCCATACGCCCCTTCTCACACCACCATTGCTTGCAATCCCTCCCTCTAGATTCTCTCTTTCTCACTCCGTGTCTCACTATACCTTACATTTTTTATATAAAAATGACATTAATCTTTCAAGAATGGGGGAAAAAGACTGAGAGACTGTGAGAAAAAGAAGACAGAGTTGATGGGGAGGAAAGGGGTGGTGGTAGTGTGGGGGTGATCTTCAAACCAACAATTAACTGGCGTCAGGATGTTTATGGGCAGAGTTAGTTTAAGCGACTGGTCCTCAGTTAGTTCAGCTGTGGCCTTAAGCACTTGTGCTCTTTAATACTGAAATTATGCACACAGAGCAAATGACTCTTCATAATTTGTTCTCATTGGACTTCAACATAGAAGAAAAACCTATCACACCAAAATCAAAGGTCAACTTTCTCCCTGTAATTGAACCACTTGAGTTTTTCGGCAGTATTTCCATGAAGAAGTCTCTCCTGCAATCCGAGAAGTCAGCAGCTCTGTAAAAGCATGTTTTTATTTAGGTATGTGCGTACCAGAGTGAGGAACGCCTTATAATCCTATCTCATCTGCCTTGAACTGAAACCAAGAAGTTTGACACCAGCCTGACTCTGTTTCCAAGAATTACAGAGAGGTGAGGATGGGTTGAGGGACTCACATGTGGCACATAATAACTGCGCTTTGGGATTAACACGGGGAAAAAATGTGTGCTGAAATGCACAGGAAAATCTGTGTTGTGTGACTTTTGGGAGCCACCTCTTTACTTGATGGTGAAAGATTTGACATCGCTTGACAGTCAGTCTCATTTACAAGACATCCAGCTGGTGTTTTCACTGTGCAACTGGAGTTTGCATTTCGCATGTGTGTAGGGTTAAATATGTTTATAAAACTATGGACTGAGTGAGATGCATCCAAACATTGTGTAGAATTTCCCTAAATACAAATTGGTGAGGTATGCAGCAAATTGTGTGGAGAACCACTGTAAATTTTCCTTTTCTCCTTGTTTGTCTTTTTCAGGCCGTACACACTTAAATATGGGTATTTTGATAAATGCAGCTATTTCTGTGTATTTGTGCTTATTCAAATTATTTCAATTCAATTTTACTTTATTTATTCCTGGAAAAGTCAAGTTCCAGTACAGCCCAAAACCAAACAGGTAATAGGTGAACTGAGGTGCTTCCTGCTGAAAGCGGCGCCCCGTTGTTTACTGTCCATCTCCAAATATAATTTTTGGTTCTGAAATGCAAATTTTTGAAAAAAAAAAGCCAGAGTCAAATATATTCAACTATTCCAACTTAAACATTTATTTGTGGACTAAAAATTAATGATGCAATCAGCCCCAATATCTGTGATATGTTACCTAAATTGGTATAAATATTGATTGCTCCTAGTGTATAACTCAGTTTCAGTTTCTCTATATATGCAGTATTCTTGTTGCTTTTCATCAAATTAGTGACCAGGCTTTCTCTGTCCATCTCAGGTGCCTCTCTATAATGATATGGAGCAGTGATTTGTTGCTCTTTCTCCACCCTGTCGTACCAACATGTGACTCAGCTACATAGGCAATCAGCACAAACACCACCAACTGGTAAGAATAGTGGTCCAGAATGTCACATGTGACAAATAAGTTAATTGTGTCATGTATCAAATGGGTCATCCTGCATAAAGTCTAAAAATAAATTGAAATCTGTTTTGGTGAATTTGGAGGTGAGACTGACATCTACATACCTAAAATAACCTTCTCTCACTGAGATAATATTCAGATGTTTTATGTGACATGAGAAAATACTGCTTTGTTAATGTGTCAATGCTTTAGTAAAGACAAAGGTGCTAATGTCTTTGCATTAACGTCTTCATTTTGGCAGCCCTATTAAACAGCATCAGTATCAATCAAGGTAGGCCTTTATTCATTTGGTATCAGGTTAATACCAAATCTTGCAGTACCACACACCACTACTAGAAATTACAATACCTCTTATATTTATGCATATGTTCCCTTTGTTCACATTGCAATGGCATGTCTAGCACAATGCTGCCTCTACTAATCTTGCAAATATTTTTCATATGTCCTTAAATCCTCACTAATAGAAAAGAAAAATGCACACGTCCCATTCTCATACACCACAATGACTTCCATGACCCAGAATGTTAACCAGTGAGAAGAAAGCTGTTAGATGATGCTTTTCTGTACGTGGCCAAATTAGGTAAGTATGATGGAAACCTACCTACGGCGGTCCGAAGGGGACACTAGACTGCTTCTTACGCAAAGCACACTGTAAAAAGAACCCAAACAAGAAATCGACCCCCAAAGTCCTGGCTTTAATTGGCTCTCTCCACCTTTTCATATGAGTAGTGTTTTTGTATTTTTCTGCTATATGTACATAACTTTGTATTGGGAACCAAGAAGGGAAACAGTTTTTTTAAAAATGACCCATATTTGTGTCTATTTAGCCTTAAGCCTCATTTATTTTATGTTACTTTCATGTAAATGTGGCAAGTGGGTGTGTGACAGCTATTTTAGGATTTTTACCCAAAGCAATCTACTTCACTCAGGTTAGTTTACAAAGAGTAGAAACAACTTACAAAGACTTATTTAAAGGATAAAATTAGAAAACAATAAAATAAAACCAGCTAAAAATGTTGTTTGCCTTGTTTCAATAGAAAAAAATCAAAAGAAAACTCATCCACACGCAAGCCTCTCACTTATTCTGTGCCACCTGAACCAATTTGTGCAAGTCACATACACACAACACAGTGTCATATGTAACGTTTATGTTGTAGCGACTCAAAAGGTTGTTTGAGACACTGTGCTGCCACAGAAATCTTGTCATAACTTATTTTAACATTTACTGAATTTTCTGAAAATAACCCAAAAAAGTTTATTGGTAGAAAAGTATGTGAAGATATCAGAAAAAAACATAAATGGATTATTAAAATTTGAGACATCTTCAATGTAGCTTCAACATTTTTTATACCAATCTTCCTAAATTTGTTCTTAAGTTATATTTCCAAATTTTCTTAAAAAAAACTCTGTCATGTTCCTGAAAATGTTTGTAGACTGAAAAAATCATCCTTCTATATAGGTTGGTGAATAATCTCTCCTTAGTTGAAAGGATGGACCAGCTACCTCTACTTTCCTTAGGTAAATGCCTAAAGCATGCTCATTTAAAGGTCAAGAGATGTCTTGCTGTGTGCAAACAGACAGAGTATAAAATGAATTGGTGAATGCCACAATTTTTGTAAAAAGTTGGCAAATTGGATTTAAGAACACATATAAGATATAAGAACACAATTACTGTTGGTGAATGAGGCCAAAGTGTCCATTGGAGAAGCAGTTTGATGATACATCTGAGTCCTGTAGTGGGCTTATAAGGAGCATTCCCACCCATCTACCAGACAATACATCAACTTCTAACTCAATGTAAATTTTCATTGTCTAAGCTGTAAGTGCTGTCATGATAAACGGGAGGCACTACTACAGGACTTCAAGATTGGCTAAACCATCATCGTTTTATTGTCCTTTTCAAAGTCTCCCTTTATGGCTGGGCAACATTTTTTCCTTGAGGACTTTTCTTCATGCAAATGCTAAAAAGGCATGGACCCCCAGCCCCACCTCATGCTAAAACCATGCATGGCTTTATGCTTTCATTCATGAGATTCTCTCCATAAATAATGTATTCAGACTGAGTCCTGTCCTTCGATGAGGACACAGTTAAATTAACCCTATAGGGCCCAATGTGACATATTTGATACACACATTTCAGAGACGTTTTGCATACCTTTATGATAAAACTACTCTTCTCAAAATACTGTAGTGTACTTGGACACTTTTTGTCTGCCTATACCAGGAAGCAAAAGATTACAGTATAATGACTTTTGTCATATCACATGTTAATAAATGGTATTTATAAAAAAAGAAAATAATTAGAGAAAAAAGGTAAATAAAGACATTGAAATAAAAAAAATGACTTTTCTTAGTATTTTCTCATAATCTGAGTCTTAAAGGGCTTTTTTCCCCCTTTTTTAAAATAATGACAAATAATCTACCCATTGATGTTTCCTAAACATGGTTTATTAATTAAATGTTGTGCTGATAGCGGCTCTCATTCCAGAGGGGAGCATGTGGGCGGGGCTACTTAGGTTGCCCTGCCTCCAGCATGAAGTGGTCCGTGCCCCCCAATTTTAGCTACAGACATCACACCTCACAATGATTAATAAGTATGGGAAGTGGGGAGTGAGAGGGCCATTCTCGCCCCCATTCCCTGGGCTGGTCCTGCTTGGGCCTCGATCAGGGCCGGCTGTTGCCCGCCCGCCTGGAGCTCGGGCTGGCTTGGCCGGTGGAGGCCGATGTGGACCCTGCAGGCTACTGGGCTTGCTGTGCGTGTGGGGGACGGGGGGTTGTCTTGTGGCCTTCTTGTCCCCTTGGCCTCCAGGGGATCGTGGGGGGTGCATGGGGGGAGGGATGTGTGGGTAAATGGGAATGTGTGTCTTTTGGAGGGGGTGACCAGGAGGGTTGAGAGAGTGAGGTGAGTGGATAAGTGGGGTAGGGGATGCTGGGTGGAGAAGGGAGGAGG
>JBAMHX010000025.1:5583734-5598948 GCA_037177515.1 Pseudomugil tenellus | reverse complement strand
CAGCAGCGCATTGAAATCTTGACAAAATGATGTAACCAAAATAAAGAATTCAGATCATCAAGAGGAACTTTGTATATGCATATATGCATATAGTTTCTCTTGACAGAGCAAAGTTGTTCAGCTAGACACAACCGACAGGTCCACATTATCTGCCTCTTTTAATGCTGAACAAGACAAGTTAAAAAAATTAAATGTTGTGGGGAAAATATCACTAAGCCCCATTACATAAACAGAAGTGGATGGGATGTGAATTCTAGCCGTTTTTCTTTTTTTTACGACTATAGATACATGTGGTGGCGTGGTGATCTGTCCAGACTTTACCCTGCCGCTCGCCTGCTAACTGCTGGAATGGTCTCCAGGTTTCTTGCAACCCTGAATTGGAAGGAATGAAGAAATGATCGAGCAAATGTACAAATGAATACCATTCATCCATTCAATTACCGCTTATTCCTGAACGAGGTCGCTTAGGGGAGGGGGGTGGGTCTGGAGCCAATCCCAGCTGACATAGGGCAAGAGGCAAGGTACACCCAGGGCAGGTTTCCAGTTCATCACAGGGCAGCACATATAGACAATCACGCACACTCACTCCTAAGGGCAATTTAAAAAAAAAAATCTAGTTTGGAAACCAGTGCTCTAGAGCTAAAATCCTCCACAAATTTGTCATCTTGGGTTTAGCTTTTGCTTTTTTTTTTTTTTTTTTTTTTGCTTCTTTCTTTTATTTAATTTCACAATTTGTTGCAGTGGGTAACATTAAAAGTGGGATATAGTCCACATTCATGCCACTGTGCAGCCAAATTGATGTGAACGTCAGATATAAGAGACTTGCATGATTGCAAACTCTCGACTCAAACTCAACTGAATTGAAATTAGGCATGACTTGTAAAGTGAACCTAGCCCCAGAGTATCTTCAGGGCAGTGTAAAATCATCATTTTGTTGCCGAAGTAGTTGATGTAGCTCATTTAATGTCTCCTTTGTTCATTTATTTCTGGTTTGTTTTCCTCAAAGAACAAATTAGATTATGACTTTAAAGGATATCATTCAAACAAATTCTTGCTGTCATACAACACCATGGTCTTAATCGTCAACAATTTGCCCTCTGTCTGTTTGACAAATGAGCTAAATCACGACTGTTCAGAACTCCAACCATTTTCATTTGAACTAAAGGTAAACCAGATGAAATGTTTTTGTCTTTAAACGGCTGCAATCCCAACAAAATATAACACAGTCAGTGAGTAACCTTGTGCTTTTATTCAAAAAAGACGCACACTAAGAAAAGCGTTTCCATTTTATTATGTTTATTATTCATTGTTCATCACTTCACCCCATCAAGAAACACAAACCCAAACAGAGCCCAGACTTTTCTACATAAGAGACATCCAACCTTTTTCTTGGCTTTGTAATTCAAATCTTTAGTGCTGTCTGGTGAGAATAAAAAACAGAGGATCAGTATTTTGGATTATTTCAGTGTCAGAGCCCATGATTTTGTATGAACAGTAATTTACATCCTAGGCAACAAAGTGGTTTTCACCACAGAGTCATAGCTGTAAAACCACTGCTAACTGGTTGATGTAGATCCCAGCGTCTTGTGAAATGTAACGTCCCACAAGACTCCATCTTTGCCATCGCCCTGCTGCTCTGGAACCCCTTTTTTATTAGCATGTCCGTTCTTTTTGTTGTTCTATTTTTGCCCCTACCTCTTTTCATGTTCATTTTCTTTCTCTCCTTTATTTCTGCTCTCATCTGCTGATGCTGTTAAGCCCTCTGAGACTGCTGCTGTGGTGTTGCGCCAAGTATTTTTGGCTTGACGGTGCTTACATGCAAAATGCAAATTATGGAGAAATCCGTTGCTCTGCGATCTAATTTACTGCTAAAGCCACATTTTAAAGTGATATCTGTTCTGTCACCCATGCTTGTTTCAGATAGATTTTCAGTGACACATTTGTTATAGTGCCTCATATTTTTTGGCAAGAAAAAAAATCTGCTTTATTCAATGATATCACTTGACTTGAAATTGACATTTAGTAATGGATACCATGCTGTTATTAAAATCTACTCACCCTACCATATCTTCATTCCAGCTTTTTGTTTTTATGTGACTTTTTACTCACTTACATATAATCACTGGATAAACACATCTTCCCAGGTATATCACCTTCCACTTCAACACTGATGTATTGTTGTCAGCCAGCATGGGGACAGGGGATTTCCCCCCACCCTTTTTATTTACGCAGTATTAGTGCAGCCCCTTGGCCAGACACTTGGCTGGCCCTCTCCCGTCTGGCAAAGCGTAAAGCAGGGCCTGCCAGAACACGCAGGAAAGCCCAGCTTTAACTGCTCTGCTCGTAGCACTGTGTCAGTCATCCCTCCCAATCCATGGCTGCTGATAATTCAAAATGACAATTTAATGAAAGCGGTAAGGTAGAGAGAGCATTGTACTGCGATGTGCTACTTTGGCCCTCTCTGCTATCTGTTTGAGTGGGTGAGGAAAAGGGAGGATGGAGGGAGGAAGGGACGAAGGTGCCAAGAAAAATGTACATTGAAAAAGGTTGGCGGGCCTGGAAAAGTAGCTATGCCAAATCATGTGCGGCTCTCGGTGCATGTTTAGCCTTTGCCTTGATCAGATGCTCCCGATCTTTAGACAAAAACCTGGTGGTTGCTCTTGGTTTTAAGACATATTATTTTATCCTAAGATGTATGTGTATAAAACAGCTTCCTACAGTAATGCATTAACGTTTTTTGAGTTTTTTTTTTTATTTATTTTTTTTACAATCAATAGATTTTCATTATATGAAAATTATTCAAGATGGATTGTTTAACATGGGGTAAGAGCATTCAGGGATTTGCATATTCAAGCTTCTTTCAGCTCACCCATTATTTCATCTTTGAAATTCCACCTTGTGGCTTCTGTCAGCTGGAGAATACCTCTGATGAAGGTGTCCTAGACTGTCGCTTTCTGGCTCTGTTGCCAGACAGATGTTGGCATTTGAATCAGAACCCTTAAGGGACTAGCGTCTTCCTCTGGGGTGGAGGGGAGAACAAATTATATTGACAAACATGCATGAGATTCATCCTCTGTCAGACAACCTTTTCAGCCAATGAAACTTTGAGTGAGTCAAGCAGGACATGAATATTCTGTTTTTGTTCTTTCCTTTCCTAATGACACTTTCATTTGACTGACATATCTGCTGAAAAATATGAAAATCAGATCATTTTCAGTTTCTCTCAGTGCAAAAGATTTACTAAAGAACATAACCAAAGTGAGTCTTTTCACTTAACCAGGTGAGAGAAGAGTAGTTGCAGCCCTTTAGCCCAGCATCCAATTTCAGCATCCCAGTGCGGGTGTTGAGTCTAATCTGCGGCTAAGTGTGCTGATACTCCTCGCTTTCCCTGATGCCTCCCAGGGGATGTCCTGGCTTGGCCGTCAGCTCAGGATTAATTAAAACTTCCTGTATCCCTGCAGACGTATTAGTGAGCTGAGCGCCAGTCAAACACCAGTTACTGGTTAGTGCAACAGAGGCTAATACCTTGCACTTGAGTACTTCATGCTATAATTAACAACTAGCCTTCTACTTCCCCCATTACTATTTACCACGTGACCTGAAGACATTTCAGTCTTGCTGGCATAAGAAAGCACAAGCATTGTTTTTTACATTTTAAAAATACACAGGATCTTAGTGGACTTCTGATATTTTATAATGTACTTTATCATAGAAAATGTTTCTGCAGGAGATCAAGGTTAGTTTAACAAAAAGAAAATTCAATAAAAAAAAAATCTTTAAAAGCCCAAAGCACAAAAGATTTGCAAAAATAGATTAGAATGGAATCAAATCAACAAATAACTTTAGTGTTAAACATTGTAAGAACATTCTTAGCACTTCACTCCTGGAGCCCAAGGTCACATGTTAGAATCACTAGTTATCAAACTCTCAAAGTCACAAAGACTAACAAATTAGAGCAGAGAAAATGGCAAAGTCCATTAAACTACACACACAGCAAATGGTATATAATTGTTTGTTTCATAGTAAAAGAAATGAATGACTTTTGGTTTATTATTAGAGCAGTATACACTAAAGATTTAAAAACAGAAACAGTAAGAGGATTTCGCCATATTTATATTTGCAACGTAGAAAAAAAATGAATTTAAAAAAACAACATTTCAAGAAATGGTAATGAATAATCAAAGATGTGCTCCTTTGAGGAAGACCAAAATAAGCTTAAAGACAAAGGAAAGAAAATCACAACTGCAGATCTGCAATTTTTCAATGTACACTTACAAATCAACCGAGATTAGCAGATATTTTTATATAACTTTTTCCTCTTTTGCTATCCTCACTGATTTTCTCCTCATGTCTGATCTCTACACTTACTTTTTTACCCATGCTGTTTGGATAAAGTTGCTTTTTTCTTAACTAAGTCGCAAGCTGTCTCCAGGCTCTATACCTCTTTCTTGAATAAACATAGCCTGGGTTGGGAGGGAGGTTGTGTTGGATCAGGGCAGTCTGGATTGCCTGTGGTTTGATGAAATGTCACTATGGAGAGAAGCTGAGGTAGATGAGGGCTTGGTCTGCTTGATCACTCAGTCATACCGCGTCCACTGAAGGTGAGGAGTGAGACAGCTTTAGGCAGACGAGCTGTACACACACCCAACCAAATGCTGTAAAGAATACACACACATATATAAGCTGAGTGGATCATAGCATAACCCTTATTTCCAACTACAGGCAAGGGAAGTACGTAGAAACCCACCTTTTGGGTAAGACAACCTGACCAGCACCTTTGAGAAAGAATGCATAAGGGGTGTTGAGAGTGGATTTAAGGAATCCCTGCAATATTAATGTCCAAAATGTCATAGAAAAGCCACTTTAGTGGCTGGTTAGGGTTGCAGAGTGACATCTACAGCCAGTGAGAGACTTGTCTCGTATAATGAATGAACTCAAGGTTCTTGCCTTCAATCCCTCCGGACTTGGGTTTGTCTCCCTGTGAGCGTGGACAGGACTGCCAAGAGACTTTCTGTCTAGACATAAAGAGAAAACAAGCAGCGCTCCACAGGGTCCAGTTCAAATAACAAGGTTATCGTCTTGAAACTTACTCAAGGCTGAGGTGATTATTTCACTGATTACTCCTGGCAGAGGAATACATGTTTATTTACTGCAAATAACAACAGTTCGCCTTCCATTTTTTGATCACCTCCTCCTATAAATTAAGACAAACACAGAGCAAGTACAGTGAGGAGCACGCACAACATCTCTTTTGAGAGCGTGTAAGCCTCTTATATCGAAATGGTTTGTTTGTCCCCCAGTCACAAATCATTAAGTATTTTGCTCCACTTTTTTGCTCAGTGGGTTGTATGAAAATGAGCGACAAGCCTGTATCCCTCCTGTGTACGGATTATGAGCTTGTGTTTGTGAGGGTCTGACTCTAATGGGCAAGTAATTACAGTTTGTTTATGAGTTTATCGATGCATACCACCACCATGCCTGCATGGGTTATGGGCAATGCAAGATAAGGATCACACATTTATTTTCATCACCCCCTCTAAAGAGCGAGTTAATTCACATTGTGAACTCCCACTGTGATCATATTACAAGGCCCAATACTTTTGATCTACACTGCTATGGGTCCGGGGCATGAATCCATCTTGACTTTGCAACCTTGGGATGCTCAAGCTATACTATTTTTCACTTTGATGTGGAGCCCAAAGCTGTGCAGAGAAAACAAAACTTCAGCTAACTCATTATAGAAAAAAAGAAAATAACCCCTGATTGTCCAATTTCCACCTCCATCATTTAATGAAGCACTACTGTTTGGTTAACAAGTCAGGGCCTGCATACACTGTGATCTGGAGGCCTCTACTGTAGTTACTCGACTTGTTTTTCCACCTCTCACTGTTTTGGGCCAGCTCTCGAAACAGGGCCGGATGGTGGGTCATGATCCTGCGCCATCTTGGGCCTCTGAGGGTATTTTCCATGCAGTGTTGTCAGCAAGGCAACAACAGCAGGCGGTTTCAGATCCTCCCTCCCTTCCCGGCTCCTGACGACCTGCGCAGCATATGCTCTGGGAACTCTTGACGCAGACCCGCTTGCCTCCATTTGTGTTTGTGCGGTCAAATTTAATCAAGATGGCATCTGTTGGTGTTTAATGTGAGTAATTGTCCTATACAGTGTGCTTGCAAGTGTGTGGGTGTGTGTGTGTACATAGCAAGCCAGTGTTAGACCACAGTGAAAAGGAACATTTAAGCAAATGTGGTTTTTCACTATATGTACTGGATAAGGCTCACGTTACTATTGATGCATTATTTTGCCTCATATGCTGTCAACACCTTGGATTGCTTTTTTCCCCCAACTATGGCTCCTTGTTATGAGTGCATTCCTTCCGTGATGGTGTGTTGGTCTGTGTCAAATCCTGTGCCAGAGTAATAACTGTCTTGTATGAATGTACCTGCAACTGGCTGGCTGTTGAAATGAATTTCCTCCTCGACAACAAATAGAGCTCTAATCTAATCTACCCTGCATCTTACCAGAGTAGAGATACATGGACAGTATATGTGTGTGGTCGAATGTGCATCTCTGCAAGTGTGTGCATGTCTTTAGCGTGCACGCTTGTGTACAGTACGCATGCTTGCATTAAGGTTTGCCTAAGAGCCCATTGTTGACTTCAAAAGGATTCCTCCGAGGTTTTAATTATGCTACTGCTTAACTTGGCACCAGAAAAAGAGAGTGATCCTGGCTGAAACCTATAAATCTCCCAGTGCAGACACATCCACGCCCTCCAAAGCCATCGGCTCCCCTGGACCTCCCAGACGCATTAAGAAGAAGCACTCATGCTGGCCTCCACCAGTCACCTCACTCACAAATACAAACATGTACACACATGGACACAAGCAAAGTGTAGAGCACACATGGGCAAACATCTGCCTGAGCTGACATAAACAGACTTGCCCTCACAAGTGTCTGTGTGCATATGCCTTTGTGTTTGCTTCTTACTGCTTACTAGCATACAGAAAGACTCAGACATGGTAAGCTACCTCACTTAAAAAGTGCCCCCGACAAGAATAGCTTTGACCTTTTAGAACATTTACTCAATTATTTCAGTTTTCATTGCAGAGGTTGAAATAAGAAGATAGATATCTGCATGGGAACTATAAGCAAAGTGACTTCATGCAAAGCTAAATTAATACCAAAAGCAAACATGACAAGATTTCATTTCATCCACAGCAAAATTAATTTGATTCAAATCAAGAAAGAAACCTTTATTATGCATACTTAGAACTCTGTGCTGTAGCAGTTGGTCCAGCTTCACATGTAAGTTGGGTGCCTGTAAGTTCCCAGTATGCACTCTATGATGGGTGGACTTTTAAATAATGTTCAATTGGACACCACAGTAGAGGGGGACTTTATAATCTCCAACTAATTCAAACATCACTGTCCTTTCACCCTTCCTTTATGGTATTATAGTTGCTGGACAATACATCTACAAAAAGGCAGTTGCAAAGTTCACAGTTCTCAGATTCCGATTTCAGACATTTTATTAAGGACCACATCTACACTTCTGACATCAGTTGAGGGCAACAATAAACAGGGCATCATTGGAGGAGATCATGATAATCATGATTCTCAGAAAAAGACATAAACAAGAGGTAGTGTACTTGTTGGGTGCAGCCAATCTCTTGCTGGTCATATATGAGCCATACTACATAAAGTGTTATGACATTTTCTAGTGGTCCTTGTTTGTTTGATGCATTAAACCTTGGACATAGAGACAAAATTTAATATGTATGTAGGTATGATGTAGGAGATGGACAGAAAGCTTTGTATTGGTCAAAGGCATAGAGTATAAATGTGTTCAGAGTTGGCTACAGCAATGTTTTCATTCTCCTTCTCATTGGTGTTTCTGGTTGGCCACAGTTGTCTGTTTAATAAATGCATTTTCAAAACGTCCAAAGCTGATTCAAACTGCTCTTAACCAAATATCAGGATGTGAAGAGCTGTTAAGGATGATGTCTATAGCAGATAGCAGCCATCTGTTAATTGTCTTTGGTTATCATGTCAGTTCACCACCAATGATGGGTTATAGGACAATGAAATCGCCAATGGTAAGTATGACAAGAGAGGAACCAAGAACGGTTCCAAAAATAGTTTCTAATGCTAGATGAGATAAGAATTGCAAGGGGAGAGATTGGCAATGAAGACAAATACAGCTTGCACAAGTGTCATTCTTCTTTATGTTAGGCTTACATCATAAAAAGCTGTGCATAGAGTTTGTGAATTTGCTTACAGTGCTGATGGGCAGGTGACAGCAGCTCAGCTCTACCAATTTAAATTGCTATGATTAAAACATACAGGCCTCAAACTATATGCTCCTACTGAGACTAAAGGGCATATCTCTACATCACAGTTCATTTGAGAAAACCAGTTGTAATGCAAAATCACAAAAGTCAAGCATCTACTTATTAGAACAACAGGAGAAAAATATTTTTCTGACTTTTTTCACAATGAAATGACTTTCTTGATGTCTTTCAGAGTGGGTGACATATAGCTAATGTAGTGTATCCCCCCTTCCTCTCCCTTACGCATATGTTTCTAAATTGGAAGTGGAATACCCAGAATTATCTCAAAGGCAAATGATGGTTGTTGGTAGCAGACAATCTTCAAATGACTGTATCTTTTATCTGTGTACCCTTTTCCAGGGTAAAACAGAAGGAGTGAGGGACTTGAAGAGTGATACCTCTGCGTACCTGCTTGAAAGACTTTTCCCTCTCAGCGAGGGATTAAGAGCAGAATGTTTTTTTCTTTCTTTTTTTCTTGTTATTCCTCACCAATGCGCTCCACCCTCCTCATTAAAGACCATGCATAGTCTCCCAGGAGAGTCCTCCAACATTACAACTCTCCTCCACAGGTACAGCTCTCTGGGGTCCTTCACTTTTTCTTATCCTTTTCCCTCTCCTCCCCTTTCCTCCTCTCTGCTCTCCCTCCATCTTTTCTCCTCATCTGTTTCCCAGTCTGTCACCCTTCTTTTCATGTACTTCCCACTCCTTACCCCTTCAGATCTTCTCCATCTCCTTGCCTCCACCTTTACCTTACTACCTTTACTTTGGTGCTGCACAATACACTCTCTCGTCTGCTCCTTCTCGCCCTCCTCCCTCACCTTCCATCTGCATATGCAAGTACTTATTTTGAAGTCGTGGCCCACAACAGATATTCAATATTAATGAGGACCCTCATGAATTTTTGAGCTCTAATTAGACGACTCACAGTTCGTTAACTAAGAGGGTTTCGGTGCTCAGTAGCAGTGATGGAGGGCTTGGGGGTTGTGAGTTGTGTGAAAGAGGGGACAGTCCCACTCTCATCTTCCACCTCTGTACTCCCTCCTCTCCATAATATCCCACAGTGGGGACAACAACATCAACATTGCAAGGGGGGTAATCAGTAGGCCTGGATCGGCAGGGCTCATTATAAGACAGCTGGCCATTAGTTTGCAGACCTTGTTCATTGTATCATCTATGCAAGCCAACTCCTGCTGGGACATTATTTAGTTATTCTATTTCATCGTCACTTCAAATGATGCAAAGGTCTTTTTAGGCACAAGTAGACAGGCACAGGAATGAATCCAGAAGTTGACATCTCTGCCCTTTAGAAGCAGGAGAGACGTTCCTTTTCATAGAAGTGAATGACCAAAATCATCCATCCATGGCTTGTCTTGTCCCTCCCTCACTCTGCTGACCAAGTAAGGTTTGCGTCTTCAAATTCCACCATTTCCTTTAGGCGCTTTTTGGTATACTGATTAGCTGTCATCTCTGTGTTATCATCTACAATGTCACAGATATTGCTTTGCCCTTGCAACACCCTCCATCACCACAATCCAAATTCCTCTACTACAGTATCCTGCTCTCACTTTTTCTCCCAAAGCGTTCCTCCTGTCCTTTGGTGTTTGATTCCCAAAGGTGTGTCTTGATCGGCAGATACAACAGGCATCCTCGTCTTGCCAGCCCATATCACCCCACCTCTCCTCACCCCCATTCAAACTCCATTCTCCATCCCCTCCCACTCTTTCCCTGCTTACTTGTGCATATGCAGAGGAAGGAAGCATCTCCGCTGTGGCAGCAGCAAAACACTGCACTACAAAAGAGTTGCGCACCTCTGACAGTAACCATCAAGAAGGGCGTTGACAGAATAAGGGCGGAAGATGATGATCTGAGAGGTAGGGATGTGCACGAAGAGGCGAGAAGGGAAGAGAAAGGGCTTTCTTTCCTCTGACTCCCTTTTTTCATACTTTTTCCCAGGATTCATCAAGCCCCACTTGACATATGTCTGACTGAGGTGACGTTAATCTCCCCAGAGGGTAGGGTCCCCTTTCTCCTCGGTATGCCACTCCTTCACAGAGCCCTTTCCTTTTCCCTTCAATTTACATTTCAAAACAGGCGATGAGCCGATCAAAGACGGTCACTAACGATGAGGCCTTTCATCAGTGGCTGGCGTGGCATGCAGAGATAGTATACAGTCAGGTTTCATTGATCATAAGCAGGTGGGTGTGCTGTTAGGCGCTTGGCTGTGTGCTGCTGGGCTCCTGTCATTCTTGTAGCCTAAGTTTGTCTCTTGGGGCAAGACGTTGCTAACGGGGGATGTGCCAGCAGGTCTCACCGGAGAATGTCTTTGTCATCCAGAAGCCTTACATGCTGCAGAATTTATCACAAGCACCTGAGGTAGAACTGAGTCTCAGTAAATATAGAGATGTCTTTTATTTCGGGCAGGTTTCAATGGTCATATGATGATGAAAGATTAGAGGCGAGCAGAAGGTGAAGAAGATCTACAATGAGATTTCTTACTTTTGGATGAATATAGAAGAGTTGGAAAAGACATGGAAAAGTTAAGTTGTCAGGCAAATGTCTGTGTAATTGTCAAAAAATAGATCATACTTATCCATTATTCTGCACTGGAGCAGAACAAGAGCGTGCTTTTTGAAATGACTTTTGTTTATGTTTTTGCCAAGCAAGGACAGGAAATTTAGGAACTTTCCTCCGATTTGTGGTAAGCATCGGGCTTAAACAAAATTACAACTTTCAAGTGACTCAAAGAGCTGAATATTGTAACGAATACAGAGTCAGACCCTTAATCTTAGGATCATTCCCTCAGGGTGGGAGATTATATTAGCAGAGACATTCATCTCCAATAATTTAGTAATGTAGATAGTAGATTAGGTCTATTCCCTCCTGTCTGCCAACACCTGGGGCATAGCTTGTATTCAATACCTCCTTGTTCTCGTACTGTACATTCAAACTGTTGTAGGTGGCCTGGCCTTCCCTCTTCGCTCATTTGACTCCAAATTACCGAGCTCTCTGAGGAGATTAGTCAATAGAAGCTGACCAGCAGACCTCACTAACCCGCCTCTATCCACAGTTTCCATATTCACACAAGCCTACAGACACTCTTTTATTATCTCTCAATTACTATTAAAGATCACACATTAAGGTGTAAAAAGAGCCAGATTATGAACATTAAAGCCTAATCACAAGTCATTTTTAAGGCTCACTCCATATGAAATATCTGCCCTTTTTCCTGTAATTACAGCCAAGTGTAAGAAAGAAGCACGCTGTAATTGTCTGTAAGGGGGGAATGGCAACAGCAAAGATAGATTTCAGATGGTATATTTGCACTGAGGAATTTGAGTATTTTCTTTCCTTCCTCCCCCTTTCCCCACATTTTTCTTTTTTTTTTTTTTTTGCTTTCTCTCCAAAAAGGACCCTGTCGTTTTCAGAGCCTGCTGCTCCCGGGGTAGTATGCTTTTTATTATTTTTCCAATTAGAGTCAATTGACCTGACAGAATGGAGGGCAATTAGTGATATTTCCCCCTCCTCGCAGGCCTGCGGGGTAATTTGCTGGAGGTTCTCCGCAGTGCTTTATGTGAATATACGCCCCGCCCTGCAAACCCTTTCTGGAGCATAATGGCATATGATTTTTCAGAATATATCTCCTCTTACTTTTTTCTTTCTCTCAGAGTCGCACAATTTCAAGCTGTGGAAGGATATCATCTGTTAGCCGGCCTATAAATTCTCAATTCCCTCTCTCTATGATATAAAAAGAGGTGCTACAGTATCATTGCATTGCTTTAGTATTTATGCATGAAAATGAGATCTTTACTCATGTTTAGGGATTGTTGCCAGAGTGGTAGCAGTAGCTGTGTTGGTTTCTTAACATATCCATCCACGGAGGCATAATTGTGAGCAGATCATTTCTCCCGGTGTATGCAGAATTAACTTGGGCAATGAAAGACATACTTAGAGAGGATGGAGAGGAGGTGCTGGTGGGGTGAGCTTGTTGGCTTAAATCTCGACTCGCTATTGATAAACTTGATGAATGTAATTTGTGCCTGCAACCCTGGGTTTTTGTCCCCCTTTATACCTGCAATGCCAGAACGCTCTGTTCCTGTGTGCAAAGCAGCACAATGGCCCGGTCCATGTTGGCTCCCATCTGAATACCTGTATCTGCCTGTGCCTCTGCTGACGAGCCTGACACACAAAGAGAAAAATAATCTTCTGAACTAAGCTTGTCTGGCATATCCACTGCTGAGTCTATAAGTGCGAGAAAATCTCCTCAAACTGATGCACTGAAATAAATACGCTTAATTTACCTATGCCGAAGCTGCACTAGAAACTGTAAAGGCCGTCAAATAAAAGAGCCATCGATGGAGCTGCATTGTAGGCTAAGATACAACGCAGTGTGGGTTAGTGGCGCATGCTATGTATATAGCGAAATGCAAATTCACTGAGAGGGGGAGAGGATGCAACAAAAACATGTTTGATACATTGGGTAAAATTTATTCCATGCATGCGAATGTGCCGCCCCAGCCCGAGCACATCATTTGCTCGACATTCAGTACATCTGTTGTGTTAAGTGACTGTAATTTAGGTGACATTGCCACAAAGCCTCTTAATGTAGCCCCGGTGGACCCCCTGTAAGAGGGGCATGTGGGACCAAACAGAGGCATCTCGCAGCTGGAGCTGCGTCAAGGATCATTTCCCTCTTCACATGATTAATTACAGTTTGATCACTTGAATCTAAATCTGATTAATTTTGGTCACATGTCAGGGAGACATCACTGGTCTACAATATATACTGCGTTAATCTGCACCAGGCTCTCCTTGAGAATCACTTTACGAGGCTACAACATGTGAAACTAATGTTGTGCATGTGTGAAGAGCTAAAATAATCACTTTGTGTCATTCATGTGTGAATCGTCTGAGTTATCGTCTGTAAATTTGTGCATTGTGGAAGAGAAATGAGATGCCTTTAATGGGCCATTCATACAGTGGGTAATTTAAGCTATGCATCTATGGTCTCTGTGTTTTGCATAAGTACATGAGGAGACAGACTGCTAAATGTTGCTCAACATTAACTTTCTGCTGGAAATTGCTTCATTGGGTGTGTTAAAGGAACTGCTCCCAAAATCTTCAGAATTCATGTTGTTCATGGCTGTTTTCTTTTACCGTGACCAGCAGTAGAAATACCTCCGACAACAAAAGTGGGCTCTAAAATACTAACACACACAGATACTTATATTCTCTCAGGACCGTAGGCAGGATTCCTGTCTTAACTGGTTATGTGGAACTCCAGAGCTGTCAAAGCTTCCCCATAATCCCTCTCATGGGTCAGGGCACAGTGTCAGAACTCAGTTTACAGTATGGCTTTTCACTGTGTACTGGCCTTGTCCCTACTGTGGTATTCTTTAATCTGATTTGTTTTTCAAGGCAGGTACACATAAAAGTAAAGTTAAACAAAGTTTGTAGAGCCCATCAAATGTGATCTTATTGGGGAAATTCAAGATAAAGAAATCTTTTAAGGTTTTATCGACATACATGCTTCGCTTTGTCCAGTGGATTTAGGAAGACATTCATACAGAAATCTAAATGAAAGCAGACTGAACTTCACATGAATATGATAATGCTCTTTTAGTAAATCGTTTTTTTTTTTTACTTGTCATATCAAAATCCTCTTGATCTGGTCCCTTACTTAGGATCTGTTTGCCCTGAGTGACCCTGAATGCTAAGCTATTATGATCATTGTGACAATAGCTGAATAAGATTGGTGCTTGAGAAGGGGATTTCTTAGGACTTCTGGTCAGGATTTCTCTTTGATGCCTTGCTTTGGGATTCCCCAGGATGAGCTGTAATAAATGACTGGTGAAAGGAAAGTTAAGCATAACTGTTTAAGCTAACGCTGGATAAGTGGTACAAGATAGCTGGATAGATGAGGTGGATAGTTTACTCTTTATGGTGTCACATCAGCTCTTCTTGCATTTTTATAACTGTAAATGCTTCAGAAGAGATACATTGATAATTGGTTTAATTTGGGTATTTATAAGTATGGAAGATTCTTCATTGGAGTGATAATGGGTAGAGATGATGCATACTTATAGTGTGAATGCAAATGGATCATCCAGTGAATAAAAGAAAAGAAAAATGTAAACATGTCATCTGCTCCTCATAATTGGCAACGTCTTATGAAAATAATTTTAAAAGCAGAGTAAAAACATAAAGAAAAAGATAAGACTTTATGAGGTTGGTGCTGCATCATTGTTTGGTTTGCAGTAAACCAGCAGGTTGAAGGAAACAGTTTTGGGTTTGGGCCGTGTGGGTGGCAGTAGTTATTTCATCCAGGAAAAGTTGGAGTTGTAATTGTGTGACACCTTTCAGGGGGTTATGTCTACAAGAGTAAAGTGAAGTGCTGAAGAAAATCAAACTAAATATAGGTGTGATGTTTCTCACTGTTCCCCACCCAGTTGGACAGAGACCCCTGGACTGATCTGATATGATTGCACCTTAGTATCTGCTCTTTGGAAAAGTAGTCTTCATAAAAAGTTTTGTTACACTGCTGTTCAGTTTTTAAATTTTGAGTCCTTAATGTAAATGAGCTCAGCCCTGTATATGATATAATGATCCAGATGTTTTCAATTTTTTTTTTAAATTTTTCTTACATGTAAGTACTTTTAAGTAGTTTGTGCAATTTCTAAAACAAAAGCATGCTTTTCTCATGATGGTGTTTTATTTTCACTGGAAATTTTTTCTACATCAAACTTCTTTTTATATATATATAATATAATATTTTTATATTATATTTTATATATAATAAGAAGTTTGATGTAAAAAAAAATTGGGCTTTCCCCTTAAATTTTGAGTTCATTTGTTTATTTTTTAGCCCTTTAAGATTTTATGTAGCAATT
>JBAMHX010000025.1:5564806-5583573 GCA_037177515.1 Pseudomugil tenellus | reverse complement strand
CCCTGGACTGATCTGATATGATTGCACCTTAGTATCTGCTCTTTGGAAAAGTAGTCTTCATAAAAAGTTTTGTTACATTGCTGTTCAGTTTTTAAATTTTGAGTCCCTAATGTAAATGAGCTCAGCCCTGTATATGATATAATGATCCAGATGTTTTCAATTTTTTTTAATTTTTCTTACATGTAAGTACTTTTAAGTAGTTTGTGCAATTTCTAAAACAAAAGCACACTTTTCTCATGATGGTGTTTTATTTTCACTGGAAATTTTTCTACATCAAACTTCTTTTTATATATATAATATAATATTTTTATATTATATTTTATACATAATAAGAAGTTTGATGTAGAAAAAAATTGGGCTTTCCCCTTAAATTTTGAGTTCATTTGTTTATTTTTTAGCCCTTTAAGATTTTATGTAGCAATTAATTGAGATATTTGACAAAATCTGAATTTACTCCTTTTGTTATTGCACCAGTAAAATAACATCTGTCATTACCTGGAATGCTCATTTTGGTCTCTTAATTTTTGGAAATTATATTTTGTGAAATTTATGGCAGGAATTTTTTGGGAGTGAGAGTGCAAAGAAAACACAGTGAGTTCATAAGTCACTTTTACAGTACATGGATACCTCAAGGCCCTCACTTTGCCTGTCTCTCTCTTTCTATCCCTCACTTTGCCTGAGTGTGTGCATTTTGCGGTTACAACTCATCATTCAGCAACTGGATCAGCTTTTCTGCCAAACCAGTAATTAGATAAGAATGACAAATATAATAAAACTAATTCTTTAGGGGAATTGGATGTCCAGTAATTTACGTTATGTCACAAGAATATCTGGATGCTGTGCTTACATTTCCCTCATTTCAGCTGTCAGCTGACAGCTTACTTAAAGTGGTGTACTCTTTCACTTCTGAAAAGACAGAAACAAAAAGTGCATGTTTTGAACATTTTGTCAGTGTTAAACATTGTTTAGTCTAATAAAAATCACCTTCGCCGTGCTTTGTGGGCAAACAGAGCAGAGACCATAATTGTCTATACGAAATGTGTCTTGACAGACGAATAAAAAAAGTGTGTGTATTTTGGAGGAGGGGGTGTTGGAGGGCACATTACTTGCAGGAAAGCTTTGTGAAGAGAGTGAGCTCTGCAACTGTGATCCTCAAGGGCGAAGCAGCAGAAAACAAAAGCGCACAACAGTCGTGGCCTACATTCATGTTGCAGTGCTTTCAACGCCAACAGAGCTTATTTTCATACACCATTAATTGCTTGAATAGATTGCCTGTTGAATTCTTAATATGCTATAAATTCCATGTTTGTTTTCCCCAAGTTGACAGGCATATTGTGCCAGGCCTTGCCCTGTAATCACTGATGGCCTTGGAAGAAACACGTCCAAATTAAATAAATAAAAAATGCTCCATGTTATCCTCTCTTTAACTTTACGCTTCCATGGGCCATTCTGACCAGGTTTCTGTCTCTTCTTTCTATCACAGCAGAGACGACCCGTTATAGTTGCACTTTACATCTGTGGCCTGTGCTATGCGCACTAGATGCACTTCTTTGTGCTCATCTTTGCTATTCAAAAAGTAGGCGTGAAAGCTGGAGAGGGTCACCAAGTAGCGTGCAGCCTTGCCAAACAGATTATCCAGCGGCACAGAGAGGAGTTGGACAGCAGCAAAGGGACATTTCCGCTTTTTGTCTCCTCAAAGTGCAAAATCAGTCACTCCAGGGCTTTTACCTGTAGGAGTCAAACCCTGCTTCCAATCCATTTTAATGCATAACCAGCAGGGCTTTCCTTTCCAGCTTAATTCGTACGCAGGGACTTTGCATGTTTTAAGCTCTATGCAAATATTATTGGATTTTCCAAGGATTTGGGCGGATTTCCTGCCATGGATTTTCCTTTACAAATGTCTTTAGAAAATAAAGTGAACCTATTTTATTTAAATTTGGTTTAAGGAGGCAAACAAATATTTAGATGCTAAAAATATTGAGAAGGGATCCTCTGAAGTAGAAACTTTATATGAAATCTTCTTTTGGCCGTTATGGCACTTTCTTTTCCGCTAATCCTTTTCATGGGAAGTGAACTTTCTTCTCAGTCAAATCCAAAGCCACATCAACTTGATCATCATCAGCATATAATCCATGTGGCTTTGTCTTGCTCTTTTTTTAAATGTGGATTTTGACCCTGCATATATGTGTAATGATCCTCAGCATTGTTTTTCAGTGGCCTTGACAGATTGTACATGAACCCAGCCTTGAAAGGAAGCACTGACAACATCACATCCTTGAGCAAACCAAATGGCTGTCCAGAATAATGGGCTGCTGTTGCAGTCATGTCATCTGAGAGGGAGTTGCATTCAGGAGCAGCAGCGAGGGATATGATGGGGGTTTGTTTGGACATGACCATTGCGGGTGCGCCTGCAGCCATGGAAGATGACACTGGGAGAGGAGAAAGCACACACCAACAGGTAGAATTTGCCCCCTGAGAAAGACTCAAAGGTGGCCTCCCCTGACTAAGAAAAACTTCTAAAGAGTTCACTGTCTGCATGATATTCACGCTCGCTAATGTCAACCCAACAAAAAGAGAAACAAAGGCCATAATCAGAAAATGCTGAGCGGATCTGAAAGTGCATATGTTTTTGATTAGTGCTCAACTTGTGTTCCCTTCAACAGTGGCAGAACTTATTTATTTATATTTTTGCAATAATGTTTTCACAAAATACAGCAATTCCTGTATTTAAAACACCCTGCTTGTTTTCTCTCTGCACACAGGGCACAGATTTAATGACCATCTCTCACACCCCACTCCACTTTTTATGTTTTTCTGCCCTTCATTTCTCTCATAGTTTTGTCTGTTGGTGGCTTTTTGGTTTGGGAAAGGGGTAGGCTCTGGCCACAAGCTGAAGGCTTGATTACAGTCCTGGCAAGAGAACAGAAAGCTGAGGGGCAGAAGGGATGGAAGGAGATGGGGAAGGGGAGGGAGAGGGAGAGGATGGAGGGACCTCAGGCCCTGACTAAAAGCAGCTGTGGAGTGAGTTGGGGTGAAGGCCCCTTTTGCTTCTAAAGGCCTAATGAAGACTGACCCCAGCAAAGCTTCAGTACATGTGCTAGTTTTAAGGATCTGCATGTGCGAACAGGACAACTCTACCTTTATATTGTAGCAGAGTATTTTGGTTGATTGCAAATTGGGTGTTATCTTTGATCTTCAAAAATTGCTTGTGTGACAGCACCAAAGTAGATGGCTGAGATCAGGGGACTGCACGCGACTGATTAAACAAATTCTGTCAGGAAACAGTGCAAATTAAACAAGTTATAAACTAAATCTGAAATGCAGTTGACATAACTCAATAGTTATTTTGTGTGTTTAAAGTGGACTTGTTGCATCAAAATTTATTTTGCAGTACCATCTGCTCACTACTTGCTAAAGAACCTTATTATAGAAAATACTTGTTTTGTGTTTTGTTTTTGTTGTGTTTTTTTTTCTTGGTAACAAGCTATGTAATTAAATGAGATGCTTAGAGCAACCTCACTTGTCCAGCCACACATTACCCCTACCACTCTAAATCATGCTGCATTTGGGGAACTTCGAAAGTTAGAAGTGGAAACTATTTTGTACTGGCAATGATTAAAATCTGCTTCATGCCAAAAAACAAAGAAATCCAGCCTTTTTGGGTTTTTTTCACTTTAAAGGAGAAAAATCATACTTTCAGAAACACATACAATTTAAAAAATTTAACTGTAACCTGCACTTAATTCAAATACCAGTGTTAAAGGTTTAACTTGCAATCTGCGCTATGATGTGTATTCAAGATTTTTTTTATCATTTCAACATCTGATCATGTTCATCTTGAAAATGTTGAAATGATAGTTAAGGTAGTAAAAAATGGATGAAAAATAAGTGTTTCCAGCCCCCAAGACCTCAATGAGAACCACAGCATTGTAGACATTGTACTGTTGTATATTTTAAATCAAACTATGGTATTTTTCTTTGAATTATACAATAACCTTTGTGCTCTTTTTATAAATTAAAATTATAAATATTGTGTTAAAATATCTCATATCTATAGTATTATATTTGAAAAGTTAAAGGTGTTTAAATTTCAACTTTAACTATGCTGTAAAATATAACCGCGATGGCAGTATTTTAACACCACATCATGCTGAAGATGGACTGACTGCTGGTAAAAAAGTTAAAGTAAGTTAAATGACTGGATTTTATAGTCCAGAGACAAAACATGGATGTAAAATCATAAAAACATACAGTTTCAAGGCAAATTTAGAAATCTTGGAAGCCAAAAAGTCATCCATTTATTGTTCATAATTGACATATAATGCTTTTAACATCAACAAAATCATTGCTTAATTATTAAACATAATCCTTATTACTTTGCTGGTGACATGATTGACTTCAGTAATGACTAAAATGAAACCTACAATTATGGCTTCAAATAGCATATAGCTTCTGATTAACTAGATTTTATTAATAGCAATGTGCAGTTTCATTCTTACAGCAAACAAGTGGACAATTTACACTTAATCTCAATAGCCAGAGACTGGCCATTCAGTTGTCTGAATGTGTTTCTTTTATGAAGTTCTTTTATGTATTCACAGAAGAAAAGGGAAAAAAGATGATGAGCTGGAAGTGAATGCTGCCAGGGTGATAATATATTCAAAATAATGGCTGTGAGCGAGTTCCCTAATGACAATATTCAGAAACAGAGTATTGTAAAGAGTGCCGACAAGGCTAAACTTGTGTACTGGATTTACTAGCCAGCGACTCCCACACTTTTCTTCTGAATCCTGGGTGGGGGGGGAGGGGGGGGGGTTCATACACAGACTGCAATCATTGTGTCCTGGTTTAGTTTTCTCACACACTCCCACAAACCGTCTGTTAGCATTTAAGAGAGAGGCACCAAAGAGGATCCATGTTTGTGAAAGTTGCCGGATCTAAATATTAAGATTGCTATCACTCATATTTCACTACTTCACCTAAACGCAGTGTCATCTAAGGAGCATGTACAACTTCCAAGGACCCTACTTTACCCGTTAAACATGGAGGTTCTTAAAGGGGGATCTCATCTAAACATGGGGGTCCATTCTTTTGATTTTTGACAGGCAGTTGGGTTTGGACTGAAAGAGGGAGAACCCATCTTGAAAGGGTAAGGTCAGACGCGCTCATGTGGATTTCCCACTGAAGTATGGCACATTTGAGTGTAGATCAAATGCCTTTGTTTTGGAACAGGGCTGTAATGTGAAGATCACATGTTGTTGTTTGGAAATGTTGAAATGCATTCTTAAGTATCCCTCTTGAATGTGAATCATCTCATTACCAGGCATTCTCACACTGAGATAATGTGAAGCATAATGTGTTTTATATCATCATGGTATGAAACGGGGCCAGCAGTGCACTGTGTAAAATCCCCCTTCAGTGGCATTATTTTGGTCGTCAGAAGCATAAATTTCGATGTGAGAAACATCAAAGCCCCCATATAAATGCCTTTCTCTTCATGTTGTCATCCTATCTTTGAATCACTCCCCCTCCCCCCTAGGGCCATGGTTATTTACATTTTCAAATCTGCATTTTTCATATAGATCTGTCTGCCTCTGATTTTAATATCAGTGATGTTTCCCACGACACCTTTTGTTTTATTATGCATTATGAATTTCTTCCCCTCTCACTCCTCCCTTTTCTTTCCTTCCCTCTCTCTGTCTCGCCTCCATCTTTTTCTAATCCCTATCCCCCACACTAGGCTTATGAGTCCCAGTGTTTTATCATGGGGAGAGAGATTTATCATTTCAATCTCATTTCAATAAATAAAATAATCTCTCTTCTCCTGTACGTGACAGCAGCTAATAGTATTTTGTTATCGTGGAGTGAAACTTTGCAGACTTAGTGCACTGTAGCTGAAATGCTTTGCATCGGCATTCTGCAGCAGCAAACAGTTGCATCACCTGCATTGTAAGGAGTCCTTATCACATTGTAAAGTGTGCGTGGATATTTAAAGAAATGATGCTCGTGCCCACCTGATTAAAGTGAAGCGTGACGTAAAAGCATTTTATTTGCTGATTTTGAAAGATGCGACGTTGTAAAATGCTCCTGTTACAACATGCATTCACGTTGCTGTGTTGTCACTCAGAGGTTAAACACAACAACACGGTAGATGCTCGGTTATTAAGCGAATAATGCAGTCTCTGCGTTTGCTTTTGTACCTATTTCACTTGCAATATAGGAAGTCTCTTGTATGAATTGCATCCTCTTAAAAGCTACTGGGCTGCACTCATGTATGCTTTTATCTTTCAGCCAGGATGTGTTCTTAAAGCATGGTCTGTCAGATCTGCCTGCACTGTGGTGTGTGGAAGAACAAGAGCAGCCATCAAGACGACAGTTTTATTTTAATTGCTATCTCCCTTTCCTCCCGGTCCTTCATTTTCCCTTACCCCTGGAGCAAATCAACAGAAAAAATGTAAAAGGACTGACAGGAAAACAATTGCGTTTCAAATTGAACTCCCTGCAGAGTGTGTTCACTTCCTTAACCTGACATCCCTCCCTTCCCCACACATGGCAGAGGAGAAGGCAAGGCGAGCTGCAACCACACTAAAGCCAGAACGGGGGGAGATGGGGGGTGGATGTGTATGGGTGCAGGGGGAGGGGGGGGGGACCGTCCTTTTGAATATGTGTTTTCTGTTTATCATTAGCTGACTGGGTGCTTCATCATTCGGCGAAAATCCCTATCTGCTGAACATAAGGCCGAGAGACAGCGGGGAATCAATCTTTTGTGCTTGGGCAGATAAACACAGGACGCAATCAGGGGGAGACGGAGCGACGGAGCAGGCCGCGGGACTCACGCCGCCGGTGATGGATGGCGGAAGTGAAAGTGTCAGGATGGCATTATGCAAATGGGGGAGGCATCCGAGCATCGCCCCGGTGATTATGGGAGATGGGAGAGCAGCCTGTGGTCCCCCTGGCACCAAGGCAGCCATTTTGGGGGCTCGTCGTCTCCTACCGGAGCTGGAGGAAAGAAAGAGGAGGGAGAGTGGATGAAGTGGTGGACCGGGGAGAGAAAGAGGGAGGAGATGAAGGAGGAGGAGAGGGGAGGGAAGAACGTGTCATGGTATCATTCCCTCACATGCACCACCACCTCACCCCCCACCCATTACCCCCCAAAAAAAGAAAAGGGGAGGAATAAGTCTATAAGCAGAGTGAGAGGCATCTGTGTCATTTACTGAAACAAATGATCAGCCTTCTTCTTTCTGTGGGGTTTGAATGAAGAGGGTGAGGCAGCCGAATGATAGAGATAGAACCCTGATGGAACAATCATGAATAATGAACTTGAACTGGACAGAAATAAAAGCTGGTTGGGGTGATTGCGACAGGCGCTGCGTTTCTTTTTCTTTTTTTATTTTCCTCTTTTTTTTTCCACAAGTAGAAGCAACTGCAGGCTGAGCAGCTCTCAGAGGCCAACATGACCCCTGGGTACAATGGCATCCATCCTGACCGTGTCACTTTCACACAAACACACACAAACATGCACACCAAGCTCAATGACAAGCAAGTAGGATGCACACACACACTCACTGTAATGACCAAGGATGCCACTTGTATTCAAATGAGGGTTGAAGTGAGAGCAAGGCGGATACTTCAGGGAGCAGCCTGGCCCAGAGGGGAGATCCAGCCGCAGTCCCTGCTGTACCATTACAGTGAGATTGGATGAAGATGGAAACATAGAAAATATGATGGTGTGTGTGAGAGGATGAGGACGGCGCAAGGAGACTGCTGCTCTGATGATCTATGCACATGAGACTGTGCCCATGTGTTTGGCAGAAGTGGAGGGAGAAGGGGGGGTTGATGTGGAATTAACACCTCTGCAGGCAGATGAGCCCCCTTTTTTTCCCCCTGTTTACACAAGAGGAGAAGGAGGAAGTATCTGTTTGTGATATCAAGGAACAGGTCTTAAATTAACATCTGCCATGTTCACAGAGTCATTGTTTCTTCATTACAGCTCCTACTCCAGTGTCAGCTCTTCTCATCTGAAAGCATCATCCTGTTCCTCCTCTTGAAACCATATTTAGTCCCCGTCCTTAGCGAGACAAAACAGGGCTGAAGTGCCCGTCCTCCACCTCAAACTTTACCACTCGCCACAACACACAGACAATACCACTCCGTTCCGCCTGATTGGATCCATTTGCATTGGACACCTCCTCTGCATATTGATTGATGGGTTTAATCAGCGAATCAGGGGGAGCGCTCAGACATCAATCTCTGTCAGGCCCCTACCTTTTTTCCAAGCCTGTGATTCCCTGCTAGGACTCATCAAGGAAAGCAAGTTTAGACAGAACGAAAGGGGGAGGGGGGGTGGGGAGCAGAGGTAAAAAGAGAGGAGAAATAAAGAAGAAAGGCATGTGGGGAATGAACGGACGATGAATTAGAGAAAAAAAAACTTGAGGTGGATTTCTTTGACTGGTCCTTCAGAAAATAGATCAGGTGTAGCATAAAGAAAGACTGGCCAACTGTGTGAATCCATGTAGGAGATTTAGAAATGAAAGAGCAGCCAGACAGCACATTTATACAGATTCTACATGTGCAGTAATAGATGAAATATATGCATCCAGCAAAAAAAAAAACAAGCAAAATTTGATGCATTTATGGTGTTTTACATATGACAACTCACCACTATCAGTGCACATCGTTATGAATCACATGATTTAAGTCCAGCTATACTATTTGGCTTCAGTTAAAAGGAAAAGAAAAGTCTGTCCTCTTGCTAAACTTATCTCTCACATCCAAACTTTGCTGCAGATCACAAAAGAGCTTCCTAATTGGTATCAGCCAACAGTCTAGAGAACACTCGTCTTCCTGTTTAATTTCACAGGTCCTACAACAGGTGGAGCTGTCAAAGTCACAGGATCAATAAAAAGGGATGGAAAGCAGCCTGATCACACTCTCCCCGCTGTTGTGTGCAGGCACGCAGATGTACTTCATTGGATGCGCAATTGTATATATAGAAAGTGTTAATTGAGCTGTGATTGCCATTGTGTGCCTCATCTGGGATGTACAAGATCCCCCACCCTTCACCCTTCCCATGTCAGTGTGAGCGTGTACCTGTGACACGTTGAGCTGACAGACGTTTTGTTTCCTTCTTACTTGATAATTACTGTAATACAAACTCAATTAAAAGTAAGCAGCTCAATGAGGAGGGAGAATCTGAGCATGTCTTTACAGATGTGTCCCAAAGATTATTGAGGATTTGCATAAATATATGCAGGAGTGTCAAATTTCCTAATTTCTTTTTTTTAATGTGTCACTGTGGGATTTTTTTTTTCATTTCAGAAACTTCACGTCTTGATTACAAGGTGTGGACTTTTTTATAGCTGCTAGTTATCAGTTTAACAGAACAAGTCAGTAAACAGTAAATAAAAAAAAGCTACAGAATTAAAGACTTTTTTGCTATATGTATGAACTTAACTGTATAGACCAACAGATTTAATAGTGACCAGCCAAATATTGCGAAACAGCATCACACACGACCAGTGATGATGTTAAATGAACTCCATTCTTCTGTATTTCAACATTTACTCAGTCAAAGAGCATTTTTTATTTCTTCTATTAAACTCAATTACTTCCTGCATGAACTCAGCCTTGATGGAAAATCGCCCCATAATTCAGATTGGAAGTAAAAAAAAAAAAAAAAAAAGCAAATAAAAAAAACATTGCAACATGCTCGTTTTTGGAGGAAGAAACTTTTAATACCCGCAGCTCTTAATGACGGCACTGCAATTAGAGTGGCTGCATTTTTTGCTCTAGCCGCGAGTCAAAGGAAAACAAATAAAGCAGCTCGATTTAGAAACCTTATTAGACTTTGAGTCCCTGAGCAATTAAAGTATTACAGCTGAAGTGCTTCTGTGAACCCACCGATGGAAAGCATTTATAGGTGGTCTCTACTTTACTGGTGGTCTGTTAGTTTGGTCTACTTGGTCTTTTTTCTTCTTCTTTTTGTCTTATTTGTGCCAGTCAGTCCTGCAGACACTTGAGTGTTTATATGTGAGCATGTTGTGAAAAGGTATTGGACAATGAAAGCTCTTGAAATTACAGTGTCTGTCAAGGGCGAATTATAAAGATGCAAACTTTTACGGCCTCTGCTTGCTTTTCAGATTTAGATTACAGCAAATTACCACAACACATGTTACAGATCTAAACAAAATGGAATGATTTAGGACCTAATTCCAACACGAAAATGATTAAAATGATTAAAATGAAACACATCGCATCCATTTTATCATTCATTCTTTAATCTTCTTGCTGCAGTATTTGCCCCACGCAGTGTCTAAATTGGCTTGGCTGTGATGATGCCCTTTGCAATGCAATCTCTCCAATTTGATGCCTTATCAAATTACTAACCCAGAGGAAATTAATGGTATCATCTATGTCAAGGCATTGATGTAGTTTCACTTAGCCTGAAACACTGTGGTCCTAATTGAATGATTAGATTCCTTTAGATTTTCTATCCATCTTTATACTAATTACAATTGAAGAGGAAAACTGGGTGCTCAGCATGTCAATTTAACAAATAAAACCAGGTAAAGATTAAACAAAAAAGATGTTTCAGTCACACAAAATTCAATAATACATTAATGTAATTGGCTATAATTGAGGAAGAAGTGCTCTGCAGACAGGCAGAATTTCATTTTCTTAAATATACTTTATTTTAATGACTTGTAACACATTTTGGAAATGTTGCAGCACAGGAATGATAGAGTGAAACCTGACGTGCCACTAGGGGGGGTGGTGATGCTTTTTGGGTCCCGGCAGCACATGGCTTGCCTTGAAAAAACATTGCAGTCCTGTCTTTCCTTTACATACACAGACGTGTAGCTGAAAGTGAGAGAAGGTGGCTGAGTTTTAAGGCAAGAGAGGAGTAGAAGAGAAGAACGCAGGAGCTTGAGATCACATGACCACCCGGGTTACTGCAGCTCTGTCTCATTTAACACTGGTGTGCAGTCTCACCTTCTGCCTGCTAATGCCCTAATCCCCCTGTGATGACCTCCTCCTTTCGGACCACTTTTCACACCTCCAGTTTGGCCACCTCTGCCCCCAGTTCCTCCCCTCTGATCACTCAGCAAGGATCCCCCCCTCCCCTCTGAGTAATTGACTAATGACCCCATATCAATATTTGGCTGTGGTCACAGGCTTTCAGTAGTGTTGTAATTTAAAGTGGATTAGTGTTCGCCTCAGCACGTTTCTTTTGGCAGCCAGCCAGTGGGACGAGCTTTTGATAACAGGTTCCTTCTTGCGTGAGTGTACAAGTACGTTTCCAAAATGAGTGTGTACAGTGGGTGTGTGTGTGTGTCTGTGTTGACGTGAACTACATAAGCTGCCCATTGCTCCACGGGACTTAAGACACCAAAGCAGCAAAATTGTTGCAGTGTTTCCTGAAGAGAAGATGGGAAACCTTTCCCACACACACACACACACACACTCATGCACTCACAGGTTGACTAATTTAGTGCCTGAGCCTGTTCCTGTGAAATCAAGAGCACAATTTTTTTATGCTTCCTGCGTATAAAACATGACAATTCAAACTATACTGCTTTATTTCTAGAAGTTTAGCTTTTGATCAAAAGAACCTCTGATTCATCAGTGATTCTTACTTTTTTTTTCTTTTTTACTCTGAGATGTTTCATCTCTGGTAAAGTGGACATAAGCACCATGTAAATGTATTCACACAATGACTCAACAATTCAACTGGAAATTAAAACTAATTAAGGTTTACAGACTTCTTTCCTCTGTTTTTTTTTTTTTTTTTTTTTTCCTTTTTCATTTTTTGTCTGCCTTGCTGTGCCTGATCAGACACAACCAGGTCTGGACTTGTTGGGATACACTGTCTGCTTCTGCTTCACTAAACAAACCTTACAGCTGAAGTATGGCAAGGCTGAGACACACAGACAGAAAGACAAACAGAAAAGAGAAATAAAAAGATCTCTTACTTTGCCCCCTGCCCCGCTCTCCATATGCATACTGCCCAGGTGGTTTCTAGCTCGCTTAGTGGTGGGACGTTTGTGTAACTGAACACAAACCCTGATCAAGTACAAATCACAGAGGAGATAATTAAAACATGTTGATCCCCTCAGCCAGGCGAAAAGGGGGCAGATTTATTAATGATATACTTACCAGATTTGTGGTCCTGTGCGTAAGGTGAAAAATGGCAACATTGCTTGAAACCATTGCTTAGATTGTCATTTACCTGCAGGCCCATGAGAGTGGTCTTTCATGTAAATGAATTTGTCTGGTGAATGGGAGAAATGAGAGACAGAGGAATGAGTGTGAGATGGGAATTAATAGCTTCAGGTCATGGGGGGATAATGATTTCTTCATGGACCCAGTCAGAGTCAAATGGCCCGGACATCTCGTTTGGTCTCTTCGATGGGAGGAATGAATGAAAGAGGGAACATTACATTGAACAGGGGCATTTACGGAATATGTAAATGCATTTGGTTTTATGACAGGGTCTACATGCCAGTAACGCTTCCAAATGACCCACTTTGTATTCACGCAATGCAAATTTACCCCCGCATCGTTAGGTCTCATTGATTGAGTGGTGCTCCCATATGATGAACAAGAAAACATACAATTTGCTTATCATATCAAAATAATATGGAAGGTAGGGGTAAAACATTCTTGTTTAACTTTGTTTTTAACCTTACTGAACTTATCCGGTCCTATATTAACATACATCATTAGCTGCAATATTACCCGAATGAAGATGCAGGTGCTGATTCAGATGATGCGTCAAAAGCTATTGGTCAATGTCTATTGTGAAGCAAGGCTAAAACCAGCACAGGCCCATGTAAACATAAAGGACGCACTTCACACCCTAGCTATCCCATGCTGAAAGGATCCCGTAAGGGCGTGAGCAAGAAGGAGGGGACAAGAAAAGAGGGCCTAGGCCAGGGCCTAATGGTGGGAACAGTCCAGAGGTGAATCCTTCTTTTTGTTTGCCCAAGATAAAGGAGGCTTTTGAGTGACTGCATGCTTTTTTGTTCAACGGAGGGCCATCGAAGCTGCAGGCCATGCTAGTCCTGGTCTGTGTTGTGTTTTTTTTTTTTTTTTTGTTTTGTTTTGTAGAGAGGTGGGGGAAGCAAGGAGTGTGGACATAGGCTGCGGACAGAGTTACTCGCTTCAGGGAGAGAAATATGCTACTGCGAGGGTGTTGGAAGGAAGACAGCGTATCATCTGTCAATGAAAAAAATATGTGAGAGAGTGAGACGGGGGGCAATAGAAAAAGACAGATGGACCGGGGGTAGAAAGTGAGACAGAAGAGAGAAAGAAGGAGAAGAAGAGGTGTGAAGGTGCTTTTAATGGCTCGTGTATCCAAGCTGCTGCCATTTCAGGACATCATCCATTGTGATGTTTACAGCTGAATATTTTCTAGTTCTAAGATTATCCACAAAATGTCTCATTTCTCCATCATTAAAACAACTTTAAAAACAGACCTTGCCTCTCTTTGACAATGACCTATTGTTCCGCCGAGTGAGAGACAGCTTCAGGCAGCCGTCAGTGAACTCCCTGTGCTCCCTGACCTGTCTGACCTTTCCAACACTTCCACTTCCACAGACCAGCGCTGACTGATGTGCCTCCAGGAGCCTTAGATTGCCCCATGTCTCATCAGGATACTGGGGAACAAAAATTGTCAAATCTTTCATGGACACCTGATCTCGTAAAAATGTGGTGGAGCAAAGAGTTCGTTCTCACCCGCTGAGCCAAAGCATCAGATTTCATATGATGTTTCAAGCCTTGAAAAGAGTTTAACAAATTCATGTCATGCTTGTCAGCAATTTCTCCTCAAAACAAGTTCATTTGCATCAAAGGACTTTATCATTTCATACTGTCAATCTATTCTACTATTCTACAGTCATCTAGCAGACGCTTCACTCCAAAGCGACTTGAACAGAGCTCATCATTATCAGGTTTGGAAATAACAGATGATGCAGCAGATGAAGACTGATAGGAATAAATGAGACATTGACCAAATCATTTAATGGCTAAAGTTGTTTGCCCCAGTGGAAACTCAGTGGAGGTAAAAAAAAAAAAGATCTGCACAACACCATGGTGCTTAATTTTTCTTTCATTTTTTAACTTTTCACTTTCTTGTGAAACCTTTCAGCTCCTAAAACATTCATTTAAGTTATGAGGCCATATCGCTCTGTAACTCATTGTAATTGATGGGATCACATGGCATTTCTAAATGGCAAGGTGGATGGATTTCTTCATCAGCTTCACACACTGGGAATTAAGTGATGAGACAACTGTAAGACATGCAGCTCTTCTTGCAGGTAGACTCAGCAGTTGTTAAACAGTGTAAAAATATAACATAGTTATCTGTTTTTCTCTCAATAGAGATATAACTTACAGTTTACATTTTAATTTAAAACTTAAATGAGCTTTTTCACACTTAGAAAAGCTATATAAACTGCTATGAATTGAGAATGTTATGCATGTTATGTAATACTGCACATGAAAGCATATATAAAATGTTTAAACTTTAGTTAAAGGGATTTTTGTTTTGTTAATAAGGGTTCTGTTCCATACTCATATGTAGTCAGTTTCTTACATGCAACATTGTGGTCAGAACGCTCTCAGTTTGGAAGATGAAAAAGGGACTTTTGACAGAGAGCAAAACTAAAACATTTTACGTCGGTTTAAGCCACTGCTACATATAGAAATTTTTACGCTGTCTCTGCATCAGACATTATTTGTTTTGCCAATAACTTCTTCCTGTCTTAATGGCTCATTGCGCACACACAAGCAGCATATTTCCTGCAGCTGATCTGGTTTGACTCAAAAGTCCTCTGGTCTAATCCCAACATATCAGCTATGAGGAAGTGTGAATTAGAGGAGCAAATACAAAGCCTCTTTTCAATAACTGCCAAAAGTAACAACAACAGCAAACTATCGAGCAAGTCTGATGAAACCCATGAAGGACTCAACAAACTGTACAGAGCCGTGATAGTTGCAAGATAAACAAATACAATGAAACAGTTCGTTAAATTTATTATTTACTGAAATTGCTGTAAAATCTGGGGGGGTTGATTGTTTTTGAGGGTGAATATTTGTTCTGAGAGGCTGCTAGCTTGGTTGCTCTGTCACAAGTCTCCTATCATTCTCAGAGTTGAGTGCTATGATAGTTGGATACTGTAAGCAAAACATGTTGAATTCCATACTATACTGTAGACATATAAGTAAAGGTCTATACATTCAATGTTCAGCCAGTCTCTGATGTCATAAATTTCCTCATAATATTTGTTTATAATGAAAAGGGTTAAAGGAATGAAACTGCCATTTGGCTTTTTTTTTTTTTTTTGTCTTCAGAAGGAAAAGCATATAAACACATTTACTAGCCATATTCTTCCTCAGCTTTCTCATTTTCTATGGAAAAAATTACATATTCCCATCTTTGCATCACGACTCAGATTTGACCAGATAACATTGAAGGCCTTGCCACTGGGGTGGTTTTGGTAGACTGCTTGAAAGAAATGGGCCGCTGAATGAAAAATGAGCTTACCACAGTAAAAATTGGCAACTCTAAATGGTGGACTATATGCTTTTCCTCATCATACATGGCAGTATATTACAGTTTGATATATTGTTACATGGCCAATTAACATCTCAGTGCTCAGTCAGCCACAAAGCTAGGGGTCAGAGGTCATGTTCGCTTTAGTGCAAGGAAGAAATACATAAACGCACAAGCAGAAACACAGAAAAAACAAAAGGAAATCTATTATTTCATGATGAATTAAACAAAATAGAAATTATCATTATTGGCTAATGAAAAAAAAGAATAGATAACAATATAGACAAATACTAGAATACTAGAATTGATACAAACTGTAAGACATCAGCTTTAATAATAGCTTGTATCTGAGCTTTAATTACCATAATCTACAAACCATTTTCAGAGATTACATCATCTAATGGCTGTCAAGTTTCATAGATGCATGACAGAGATTCAGTCAGTTATTAACCTCTAAGTATAGAAAAGGTTTGAATTATTCCTTTTTAAAAGAAGCTCTTTTGTGGGTGAGCTAGAACAAGCAGGGAATAGCAGGCCAAGCCGTTTGTACAGCCACAGAGACGTCTAGCTTTGCTCATTTGCCATTAGTTACAACAGCCACACAGTACAAACATTACAATCACGCAAACATGGTGCAATGGTGCAGATTTCACGCCATCAGCGCTC
This sequence comes from Pseudomugil tenellus, assembly GCA_037177515.1. Lineage (NCBI taxonomy): Eukaryota > Metazoa > Chordata > Actinopteri > Atheriniformes > Pseudomugilidae > Pseudomugil > Pseudomugil tenellus. The sequence continues at coordinate 5,567,351 of JBAMHX010000025.1, read as the reverse complement.
GGTCTCATACCCACCAGGACCCTCGATTAGCCTGCCCGTGTGTTTACATTCCAGGGGTCTGCTCACAAATTATTTGAATGTATTTTTTTCTGCCCATGGTTATTTATCACATGTAAAATGGGCTGGGACACCGTGATGTATGCTATCAGTGGTGACAATGATAACCAGGACAATAATTACACAAAGCTTGGCTCATCCATCACAGTCACTTATCTCTTAAACAATCAGGCGTTAAACAGACAGAGGGGTGGAGAAGAAAGAAAAGATCCTGGACAAGCATCCACACTTCCCTCCCTCAGTTAAAGCAAATCCAGTTCAGCTCCGCTCTTAGCAGTCTTTCTCACTGGTGTTGCTGATGTTACTGGTGTCACATGACGGAGACAGAGAAGGTATTTGACAAAATATCTAGTGAATTGTTGATGGATTCTTTACAAAAGTACTTTCAACTTGCTATTAAATTAAATATTTATTGTCATTTCTTCACTTTAGAGACAATGAAAAGGCATATCATTGTACATTCACTTGCCAGTTTATTAGGTACACCTGTTCAATTGTTTGTTAACTCAAATAGCTAAGTCAATCACGTCTGCAGCTCAATACATTTAGGCATGTAGACATGTTTAAGATAACTTTCTGTTCAATCTGAGCATCAGAATGAGGAAGAACTGGAATTTAAGTGACTTTGAAAGTACACACTGTGATTGTTGGTGCAGATGGGCTGGTCTGAGTATTTCAAAACCCTCTGACTGTCCTGGATTTTTTTACACACAACCATTTTTAGGGTTTAGAGAATGGTGTGAAAAAGAAAAAAAAATCCACAGAGCAGCAGTTGTCTGGATGAAAATGCTTTGTTGAAGTCAAAAAAGGATGGGCAGACTGCTTCTAGATGATAAAAAGACAGCAGTAACTTCAATAACTACTTGTTACAACCAAGATATGCAGAATACCACTTCTTAACACAAAACACACTAAACCTTGTTGCAGATTAGCTTAAGAAGAAGAAATCCACACGAGGTGCCACTTGGTCAGAATTAGGTAGAAACAGCATTAAAATACATCCTGCCTTGGATATTTTAGTACAATATGGACACCTTAATTGAATATGACTACAAATACGATACTGCAACATACCTGAGTATTGTTGCTGACAATGTTTATCGCTTTAAGACCAAGTGTTCCATCTTCTGGACACATTAAAGACACCTCAAATCCTTTCCAACTTCAATGGCCTCCAAAGTCACCAGATATAAACCAGTAGATCCCCTTTAGGATGTGGTGGAGCTGGAGTATATGTCATCATAGATATGACATATCTGGGGGGGGGTGTTGGAGCCAATCCCAGCTAACAATGGGCGAGTGGCGGGGTACAGGTCGCCAGGCTATCTCAGGGCCAACACCCATAGACAAACAAACATGCACACTCACTCCTAAGGGCAATTTAGAGTCCCCGATCAGCCTATCCCCAAACTGCATGTCTTTGGACTGTGGGAGGAAGCCGGATAGGCCAACACCCAAGCCGAGGATCAAACCGGCAACCTGCTTGCTGTAAGGCTGCAGTGCTAACCATCTCGCCACCGTGCTGCCCTGAAAGTGCTACCATTCCCGTTAATATTCTTTATGCTCCTTATTTATCTTATTTGCTTTCATTTCATTCGCTTATTATTACTAAATTGTGTGCAGGCACATGCCTTGGGTTCTGGTTTCACACAGCATGTCGGATGGCCTCAACATGTCTGGACCATGATGATCGTGAACTTGAACCCTTGAAGCCCATCCACAGAGGGGAGTAAAAGGCTTGAGTGACAGAAAGAGTGAGCTTCCCCGGGAGCAAGAGGTCAGAGGTTACCTAAATACTCAGAAAGCCTGCTGGCTTGATCCACTCTGGGGTAATGAAGTTGACACCTCCTGGGACTTGTAACCTTTCAACCACAGACTTACATTGGATTGTCCTGTCGGAGAAATGGAAAAGAATAAGCAGCTACACCTGCATGTCTTTATTAGAGACAAGAAGCTTCTGACTGATTTAAAGCAGAAATGTCTTTCACTGAAAAAATGCATGTTCGACTTGTTGGAGGAAATGTGGCAGAAAAAAATCATAAAAAAAGAGAAAAAGCAAAGATATGATATGTGCGATGATTAAATGAGAATCATTTTACACCAGTGTTTCATTCCCCTGTTTATTGCAGGATTGTGAATAAGTTTCCTTTGAACGTGATGATCATTAAAGAGATGGTGTGTCGGGGTTTTGTTCTTTCTTTTGCTTAGATGTTTCCTCTTTTTAATACAAATTTGTGTCTATGTCTCTCCTGAGAGCTGCCATTGCTCTACTTACCAGGAACTACTTTCTAGACATGCAAATTCATACTCAGGAGAGAGACATTACCAGTGTGCATGTGTGTGGGGTATGCATGGTTAGATATCTTTTAATACTGCAAAGTATGAACATTTAAGCATCTCAAAGCAGCATCTGTGTATTTCTGAGAATATTTTGCTTTCACTGTACATATGTGTGGGTTTTATGTCTATTTATGTATTTATTTGTACT
>JBAMHX010000025.1:5538835-5554146 GCA_037177515.1 Pseudomugil tenellus | reverse complement strand
GGATTAGGACAGTGCTGGTAGGGAATATAATTTTATTTATAGGGAATTGCATTTGCTGATATGAGTGGGTTTATATATACGTGTGTGTGTGTGTGTGTGTGTGTATGTGTGTATGTGTGTGTGTGTACACTTTTATTATAATTATCAATACGACAAAATTATTGAAAGTAAGAGGTTGTGAGTTTGCTTCTACATGAAGCAGATAACAGACAGGAAGCAGTGTATTAGCAAATTAATGAAAAATTTAAATAGAAGAAAAATTTAAATAGAAAATAGACTAAATTTAAACAGTGCTGTGCGGCCACCTGATTTAAAATCTTTTCACCTTGACAGCTTGATTTTTCCTTTTCCTTCCTCTTGCTGGCTAAAATATTGTGCAAATGTAAATGGAAAGGAAAAGTCAACTCATAAATCATGTTCATGTTGGCTAATTTACTTGTGCACCATCATTTTTAGGCAGAACAAATAAAGCAGTTGACCATTTGTTGCGAATGCTGAAACGCTTAGAGTTCTGGAAAAGTTGCCTTAAACAGGTTTTAATGGAAACAGATGTGTTTTTTTTCTTCTTTTTTTTTACAGAATTTATATTGATTTCAATAATATGTTAAATAATAAAAACTGATTTATATGTGTGTGTGTGTGTTTGTGTTGTGTGCGTGTGTGTGTGTGGGGGGGGGGGTGGGGGGGTGGGGGGGGGTGTGTGTATGTGAGACCAACTAAAAAATTTATTTTAAAGCTCTTGTCAGAAACCTGTATGGTATTAAAATTGCTTTTTAGGTGCATGCTATTTAATATTTACTTTTAAAGCATTACTGTAGCACAACATTTACAGAAATATTACTGATAGTTTTTGGACTTAAATGATCCAAAGGGAAATTAAGATTGTAATGACTAAGCAAAAATAATAAGTAAATTTGAGGCACAAAGCCTTGATGAATGGTATGATTTAGTATGAAATGGAATTAATCAAATGGAATAAGTCACATTAATTGCAATCTTTACATTTATTCATTCATTCATTTTTTATGCAGCTTAATCTAATTTGGGAGAAGTTGGAGTCTACCCCAGCAGTTAGTAGGTGAGAAGCAGGTACACCCTGGATTGGTCGCCAGTCCATCACAGGACATCATTTTTAAACTCAAAGCTAAATTTTATTTATCAGTCCATTCTTTATCTGCCAGGTTGCAAAGACCTGAACAGTGATCCCTTCCTCTAGAAACCTCTTCTAGCTATTCTATAGTGATAAATAGATATATTAAATACCTTACATCGCTTCAGCTTCAACGGACTGGTACAGCATCCAATGATCCTCCTGTTAGTCTTCTTGTAACATTCCCACGACAGAAGAAGACCTCAAGAGCTTGCAGTTGAGCGTACTGCCTGAAGTACTTACCAATCCACGCTTTTTAGAACCATGCCCTCAGATTTGAAAGTACCATTTTTGATCTCAGCCTCTTGCAATCACTGTTAAGTCTCAATGTAAACAAATTAATATTGAACTTATGTTATCCTTATGTTTAGTTAGACATTTTAAATGTACATTTCTGACATAAATTAGTTTCCTTTCAAAAGTATACTGTGTGATGTTTGTTTTGAAAGGTTTTTGGTCTAAGATTGTTTCCAAGAGTTCCTCTAAATCTGGAAGGTCTAAGTTTACATTTATGTACATTTTTAGTGTAAAAACAGCAAAGATTTTACATTGATACTTGCACTATGGAGCTGTATTGCAAAAGATATTGAGATATGATATTGTGCAATATTGTATTATGCTAAAAAGCTTCATTAAAGCTAAATAGAATGTTTGATTTTTTTGCAACAAGTTTCTCTTTTACTTTTTACTGTGGTACAACATGAGGAAGATATTAGGATGTTATTTCTCAAAAAAATCCACTAAGACCACTTTCTTTTCCTGTCATCCATTAAGTTTAAAAGAAAGGACTCTTAAATCAAATATAGCACTTAACCAAATGCAACATTCAGTATTCCTGAAAGCGTCTTTGATAGAGAGATGAGAAACTTTATAATATGCTAAGGGCGAAGGACAAGTTGATAATTTAGGGAGGGCAAGGAATTCTCTTTTCATCAAAAGAAAGACTTCCTTATAATAGGAAGAGAAGGCCTTTGAAGATTGTCAACCATCTTCATTAGAAAGCTCACTTTAGTCTTAATGCATCTATAGTCATTATCCAGATGCCATACGTCACAATCCTTTTAAAGGTGTAGCCATAAATGTTGTTCAAATAATTGTCCTGTGAAGGACGAATAAACAGCAGGTAAAAAGGCTTTCTTATTGTGATGCAGGCCTTCTGTCCTCTGCCATTGTTGCAGACGGCCATTTGATGTCATGGTGTTTGAGGGATATGGCAGACAGCAGCAAGCCTCATTGTGGATTTGCACTGTTTTTAATCAGAGCAGCTGCTGCCCTGATCAGCACTTAAAGATGCTCTCCTGTTTAAGAATTACCATATCCAGATTAATTCTAACAGAGAATGTTAATGCAAACTTACACTAAAACACTGGAGCTGTCAGTATTGTAGAAATTTGACACCCTTTAGAAATTCCAGCCTCCTGGTTGTCAATCATCTGTTGTAGGTCTCAGGTTTTTTAATTAATATGCATAGTTAATTAGCTTCTTTCTGTCAGACAGCAATAAAATGACACCCTGCTGCGCTAACCAACATCACTATGCATGGATGGCTGCCATATTGTCTTGTGCATTATCATTATTCTCACCTGATGTCAAAATCATAAGCATTAATTTAGGTACAGTAGTGGTAACCTCTCTTTCCAGGCATTACAGATGTTCATTCATCAACTGTAAGTCCAGCTGCCTTGGCTAAACATGAAAAATAACCTCACACACGTTGTAGAATTTTTCATGTTGGAGGCTGAAGCCTTGTCATAGCTTTAGGTGTACATATATGCTATTTATTATAAATTTCTCCAAACAGTTTGGATTTATAAAAGAAAAGAAACCATATCAAAGTCAGAAAAGCAAATATACTGAATGTCAATTTCTCATTTAAAGAAAGTAAGCCCAACTGCTCAATTAGACGGTATATGAAACACTAAACAATACACGGCATTGACATCTATATGTCTGAGCAAACACTTGATTCTCTTTGAGACAGTGCCTAAAGATAACTGTTATGTAATCTTGCATATAATGTCATTTTCATAATTTACAATGTAGCCAGAAATATCTGAACTCCTACACTGTCAGAAACCTGAATATGCAAATTCTGGACCTTTGTATCTCCCTCCAGGCTGAATTACATCCTGGCTGTGATGCTAGATCACAGTTTTCCCAAATGAATTTTACAGCGCATGAAATTACAGGCACAAAATTGAAAGATTTTTGGCCACTTAGATACACATTTAAACCAATATGGTAATTACACAATTGTATATGTAAAAAGCCAGAGATAATGAGTATGTTTGCTATGTCTGACTTTTTTTTTATTATAAAGAATAAAAAAGTATTTAAAAAAATAATAAGAACATCATTTATGTAGAGAAAAATAAATGTTAACGTTCCTACTTAGCCTTGTGACAGAACATAAAACATTGTCAATTTAGAAAAAAGATACAAAAATTTGTACAATTGTAATGTTTTCTGTACTTCATCCTATAAATATGGGGCTGCAGGTGGATTGCACCATCCCAGCATAAAAGTTCATGAGGCTCCAGAGAGGTTCACCTCCACTACAGCCTTTCTGTGCGGAGTTTGCTATGTTATCCCTGTCCATCTTTGAGTTGTCTCTGGGTATACTGGATCAATCCCACAGGCCAAAGACATGCATATTATGTTAATAGGTGCCTTTAAATTCAAATGTTTCTAGCCTCTCACCAAATAGCTGCTGGCATAGTATCCAGCTCCTTGGCAACTCTGCGCTGGAACAAGCAGTTGTAGGCAATAGATGGATGGTGTTTCTTAAAACATGACTGTTTGAATCTGAGTTTGTACATTCTTCTATTTTCAGCATTTCACAGTTTTGTCTCCATATATGTATGTGATGTTTTTTTTTTTTTTTTATTCTTCAATCTTTTACGTTGCCATACTTTGGTAGTCAACTATTAGCGTGCAGTGCTGAGTTCAGAGTTAATGCTCCTCTAGAAAGGCATTTACAAGAGTCCAAAAAAGTACATTATAAAAACAGTCTTTTGGTATTAGTAACTGAGTTTTTATTTGCCAGTTTCTGCCTCATCTTCTTTCTCTTTTCTCTGGTTTGTTCCCTTCCTTGGTTATGTCAGCTGTAGAACTCAGCCTTCCCCAGTGGTTTCCAGTGGTATTGTTGCAATTTTTGTATCAAGGAACTGATAACTAAGCCATGGAAGCAACAAATTCATCTGCATATTCATGCTCCACATCACGCTAAGGCCTTAACTTCCTTTTTTCTTATAATCCTCTGACACCTAAGACCTTGTTTTGTCTTTAGTGTTACATTGAGTGGCATTTCTAAGCAAATAGCAGAGTTCTACTGGGCTCTCAAAAAAGGAATATGGATGAGTCTGATTGTGATAAAAATTTAAAAAGATTTATAAATTGGAAAATGAAAAAAGACATTGTGATCATATTATTGTTCCAATGAATGTTTCCATTGTATAGAAGATCTTTCAAATGACTGTTCATTTCTTACTTAAAGCCGAAGATCAGTGTCATCTACCCCAACGTGAAAATCCAACAACAATGAATGAAATGTTGCATTGAAATTGTGCCAACAAACTGCCATCACTTTTGCTGGTTTGCATGTCATTAATTCAATCAAACACATTACTGTCCAACCTCTATCCTTTAGCTTTAAGTTACTGCATGTGAAGAATTCACATAATTCAGGGACAATGTTGTTAGTACACTGAAAATGTTGCGTGGTGGAATCTTCTAGTTTTTGTAATATTTGCTCCAGTTGTGCTCTCGAGTGTTGAAATAAGTCCGACACTATCTTAGTATCAATTTCATTTAGAATTGAAAAAAAATGCAACGAGCCTTCAGGTGATATCACTGCAGATAGATAATAATAGTATGAGAAACAGGGTGACTGTGATGAAGTTTAATACCATCCTTCCTTGAGCCAAAACAGGAAAAGCAAGGGTAAAAAAAGGACACATTTTTGGCAGCCCTTCATCAAAAACATAAAGCAGTGGCCACAAGGGGAGAAGTAAACAGATTAGAAAAGCTATTGACATTTCCCCGTAGCAACGAAGAGATGTCGAATGGCAGCATGGATGATAAGGTGTACAGACTCCGTCTCCCTCCTCTCATGTTTTATGTATCTGTGATCACAACTAATCGTGAGAGAAATTAATCAATAACAATACCGCCAGGATGTGTGGATGACACATGCCACTGCCCACCCCCACTACCACCTCCTTCCTCCTCCATCCTACCCCCTCCTAACCCATCCATTTTGATTCAGGGGCCTGTTGTTCGCCCACGTCTAGGTGAGGGATTTTTTACATCCCTGGCGTGCTTGGAGGAACTCCATATGGCCGGGATCAAAGGTGTTGCTGGGTGCATGGTTCTGCTTGGTTGCCAGCCACCGCCGTTAATTAGAAAACAAGATCAGAGGCGGTATTAAAATCCAATTAAGCCCGTATGAACAGATTGCCAAGTGATGTTCACTAATGCATTACTGAGCACCATGCAAATTTTAGTGGCAGCATTTGGCTTTATGTTATGTGTTTGTGTCATTAAGTGTGCGTGCGTGTGTATTTGAGAGTGTATTTGAACGCGTGCCCGAGTGTGTTTATGCACATGTCACTTGCCGGCTATCCAAGACTCTGTGACATTGCCTGATCTTTTCCGTGATACACAGCCCTAATCTCATACAAACAATCAGCTAAAGCTCTGCAGAGCAACAACACCTATCCACACAATAAGATTGGATGATATTGCTTCTCACAATTAAAGCATAATTGACAATGCTGAATTATTGATCCATCATAATTGAGTTCTCTTCATTTGATTTGTATGAGAAACTAATATGATGCACCGCAAATGCTGCAGATTTGGATAAATTGCCAGTGTTTGAGTTTCCAACCTTTCCATTTGGTCCCCGTCGGCCACTCAAAGACATAAATTACAGAGGGACAGGAGTTTTTCATTGAAATAATTTTAAAATGTAAAATAGCTGTCGGCAGATAAAATTAAACCATGTTAAGGAATTGGATGAGGCACATTAAAATGCGTACATAAAATCATTCTGCACAATAAGTGCCAATTTAGTCCATGAGCTTCATTCACACGGCAGACAGACAGGGCATCTGTACCAAAGACTGACAAGTGGATGCAGCTGGTGGCCTATGGCCCAAAGCATCCACATTATCACAGACGAGGGCTGTTAATGTTGGGCTGAATGGAGCCCCTTTTGAGATACAAAATAGCATTCTGATTAGAAAGCCAGGAAATACACATCTGAAGAGCCGGAAATTGTCACAATGCAGAACCATGGCACATTTGGCACAGTCTCAAGCTGGGCTATAGAGGAGTGAGATCTTAATGAAGGGATGTGCTCAATCAAATGCATTGAGATTTCTCATGTAGTTGTGCAGTTTAGCAGTTTGCGCAGGATATGTTCTTCATGTCAAAGTTTTCTTTCTTTCATTTTATTTTTTTAGGCTTTAAGCAGCAGTAGTGCAGTTTACCGGCTGGAGGCACTTTGTTGGGGAAATTGCACACTGATTTAATGTTTACAAGGAGGGCTATATGATAGCTTTTTCATTAAAGCTTACCTTGAATTTTAACTTGCCAAAATGTAGCCATAGAATTTTTTCTTACTTACTCAATTAAAAGGTAAGAGCTGCTAAGGAAAAGAAGTTGGAGGTTGTTCATTATTTCCCTCCAACTGTCAAACTATGTTAGTTTTATATACAAGCCTAAATCAGCTGAATTATGCAGAGGCACGTTATTTTCCATTTAGTGACACCCAAGCCTATTACTTTTGCTTTATTGTATTTCAGTTAGGTTTTTTTTCTTTAATCAATCCCTGGCAGAATATTATGCACCTTAACATAATTATTCCTGTGAGGAGATCTATTTGATGTCAGTTCGTTACAATTTGCTAACCCTAGCCAATTATATTGTAATGCCAAAACCAACTATTTTACCATTTACTGAATGATAGCAAATATAAATAATGTCTGAAAAATACTTGATATGTAAAATAAATGTCAAGAGGGATGAGTCTAGGACACTTGCTAACAGTAACATTTTTCTAAAGTGACTGTAATACTATTTTCAAAATACTGGACTAGATATACAATAAATAAAGTTATATCCTTTGACTCTAATGAACATATCAGAGAAAAATAATACTTACTAACCATTTAAAGAGAGTAAAACCTTTTAGTTTTGGAGTGCTGATTTTGTACATAAAATCTTCTTAAAATCTCCTAAAATTATAAAATCTCTTCTGCATTGATGCAAAAATCATTTTTTTAACATTACAAGACTTTAGTTGTGTTAAACATAGTTGAAGAATGTCTAAAAAAAACTCTAATGAGTTGTGAAACATAATGAGTGTTGAAAAGAGAAAACAGTTAATGGTCCAGGGTCTTCTTCTTTGTCTTTTGAATTTGATTGGTGGTTTGCACACAGCTTAAATGTACATTATCGCCACCGACAGGAGTGGCTTATTATTAGATGTTTCAGGTTGAGAATCTATCCTTAACAATCAATAATAGCTGCCAGCTGTGTAGAGCTAATATATGAGGTCCTGATTGGTCAAACATTTTACGTGCAAATGTTTGACAGTGTATATGTAACTGTGGAACAACAGGCGCTCTTCCAACATGATGGCTAGTTTAACTGTTTCATGGTAAGTCTTGATGTGCTCTTTTCACTCATGTCTATTGACTGGTTTTAATGATTTTGTTTTTCTGTAGGGTGTGGTACTTTGTCATTCTTACTGGTGCAAGTAATGGCTATCCCATAAATAAAGGTGAATTACCCCTTCCATTCCCTCTCATACCCTGTTACACTGTCCAAGCCGTGTTAATATCTTTTTTTTACTGCTTAGCTTCAGATCCTCGCAGAGCTAACAAGGTGAACAGCTCATCTGGTTCTAACTGGGAAGTTCCTGCTAGTGGATTTGTACAGGCAGAGTCTGGATCCACAGCTGCCTCAAATCCAATTGTCCACTCTGCTCCACATGAACAGCCTAGATACACCCAACCCATTGCTAAGATGAGTCCAGCGCCTGCTGTTTACAGTTCTAATACATTTGCTGCACCTGTATATTCAGGATATGATGGCGGTTCTCCAGCAAGTTCAACAAAACTAAGTTTCCAACTTCATCCAAAGAAGGGTAAATATGAATTAAAGTGTACTTTTATGTAGTGTTAGAACACCTGTAATTTGTAAAGGTCTTGTGTTTTGATGTTGGCTAAATGTCTAATTTTATCTTTTATTTTTAAGATGACAGAGTTGAATCTTCTGGTTCACTCTATGATGGAACCACTTCCAGTACACTGCCATCATCTTCAAAACCCAAACTACTTGGTGTCAGCAATGCGAGTCCCCAAGGCGCTTCACTTTTCCACCCTGGAGAGGCTTCCTACAGAACAAAGATGTACGACCTTGGCAGCTATGAGTCTGAAACTGAGGAAGTCCCTCCTTTCCAGTACACTCCTTTTGACACTATGAACAGATTTCCAGTGGGTAGCATGTTGCGCTTTGGCCCTTTTGTGGATGGATTTTGGTTCGGTCACCCATATATTGATCGTGTATTGCTGACAAGGAAGTACCCTTTAGGCACTTACAGATTTTCCAGCAACGTTTTTGAACATGGGAAGAACCACCGGCATGACACGATAATTGTAGATGATCCTACTGACCCCAGCACACTGCAATCTGAGACATTCCCTGGGGGCATTAAACAGCCCAGCCACTCTGTACGGAGTGGGAATACTGGTTATGGTCTTGGTGGGGATGTGACAGGATAAGATCTGACTTGCAGTGGAGCTGGTGCTCAGTTTACAGCCTGCAGCAGCTGCACTAGTACTGCACAGTTAAAGCAGCTTTAGGTAGTTTCAATTGCAACCTGGACCACAACATGCTATAAAGCTTTAAATTTGATTTAAGACTGGTTTATTTCTGCAGGTCTTATGTTTGACTTCAATAAAGCTCTAAATGAATCCCTGGTCTGCAATTCTGCTTTATCAACTTCAGGGTATCGACACACTAGACTAGTGGTATTGCAACTGTGGCTTTGTGGGACTGAAACTACATGGCTTCACAGTGACTCAAATGCGTTTGTCTCAAAATCAGTATCTTGCGCATTTCTTTTTTTCAACACTGGCTGTAACTGAATTTCCAGGAACTATATAGTAAAGGCATCTATTGTAGATTTATAAAATCATTTAAATCTACACTTGACTATTTAATCATTTAATATCAAGGTAACTTTACTAAGACGCCTTTGACTCTTGACCTTGAAGGACTTGTAACAGGAGCAAACTGGGCAAAGACAAAGTAAGGAGAGGGGCTAGCACAAGTTAGTTAAATTGGATGGTCAGCCATAAACTGTGAAATGGTGTGCAAATTAGGAATACGTTGATATACTTCCCAAATTCCAAGGAGATAAGTTCATTCTGTCCAGCTTTAGACTTTTAGATTTAACATAATTGAAATAAGTGTCAGAGATGTGAGTAGTTCTCATAGGCCATGAGGGAAGTCACTGTACAGACTGACTGTAGGTACAAAGGATCTCCTGAAGCTTTTACATTGAGATAATCTTCTTTCCGGCTGTAGTTATGGAGAGGATGTATATCATTGTTCAACATGTCCTGCAGTTTCCTCACGCTGTTCCACTGCAGTGATAATGACATTCAGCTACCTGCCCGGCTTTTTTTTTTTTTTTAACCAGTTCATCTAGATGCAGTCTTTGTAGTGATGCTCCTTCAGCAGACTACAGCATAAAAAAGCACTTGCAGAAAATACAACAGAAAGCAAACTTTATAAATGTGGAGTGCAATATTGTGTTCCCCTATTGGGTAGATTTTGTTCAGTAAAAGGCTTGTAATTGAAAATACGTTTTGAAGCAAAACTTCCATTAATGACTTGATTCTGATGCAAAGGAAGGAGGCCAAAACACACAGAGCTATCTCCTGAGCTGACTTCACAATATAGATGCCTAATGCAAAGTGTGTGACGATACACAATACACTGATACATAAAGCATACAGTCAATGACCATATCAAACGCATGCACTTTTATTTTGAAAATTTTTGTATTTTGAGTTCCCTTGGCACGTTTTCTGTTTATTTGTTGTTTTTTATTTAAATAAATGCGCTGACTGCATGGTGGTGTGATGGTTAGCATCACAGTCTAAAAGCAAGAGTGTTGCTGGTTTGAGCCTCGGCTGGTTGAGGGGGTCCAAACAGTGGCCAATCTGTGTGATGTCTGCATAATCTCCTTATGTATGTGTGGGTTCTTTCCAGGTTCTTCCCAGTATCCAAAGACATATGTGTTATTTAAGTTATTTAACTTAAAATTTTCTCTCGGAGTGAATGTGAATGATTGTTTGTGTCTTTTATGGACTGGTGACCTGTCCAGGTGTACCCTGCCTCTCGCCTGCTAATAGCTGGAATAGGATCCAGCTTCCTGGTGACCCTGAATTGGATTAAGCGCTATAGAAAAGGAATGAATAAACTAAATACAATGGCCAAGCTAGAGAATAAAAGTTTAAAATTAAATTCTAGTTATTTTTTTCATTTACAAATGAATGAAAACAACAGGTTCCACAAATGTGGTATCTGAATCAGACAGTGCATCCTAAAAAGAATCAAATCAAAATTGAATCATGAGTAAATATAAAATGTCACCAAACATTTAAACGCTATTTAAATTAATATATTGTCTTGTAATCAAGATAGTGGTTTGCACACCTATTCATTACCAAATACTGGTAGATTTTCTGCATGAAAACCAACTGAGGGATCTGAGGCTCTGCGTAAAGACTGTCCATCCCTTTCTTGTATCAATGAAGCTGGTTCTGCAGTCCTCTTGTTTGCTCAGGTCTTCACCTGAAAAGTTTTAAAGCTCCACAACTGCAAACTCCTCACTCAAAAGGTTGATGGGCTTGAGATGTAATGTCATTCTTCTAAGCAGTCAAACTGTCTATGCATGTTCATGGTTTTTAGAAATTATATTCACGGGTTATCAGATGAGTTATGCAGTTCTGAAGTAACCAAACATAAAGTTGTTACAGTGATTGCCCTGAAACAGTGTTTTTTGTGAATTAAAATTTATGAATGTGATTAGAGCTCTCTTTGTCAGGATTTGCATTGGTTTAATTTTGATCAAAGAAGCCTGACTCTTCTGAAGTGTTTATGAAGACACAAGGCCATTTTCTTTTCATGAAAAAAAAAAAACATTTTCACCTTATGCAGTAATTACTGCTCTCTGCAAATAAGTTAAAACCTTTCTAAGAAAATTCATAAAAAGAAACCATTCCCCATTTATTAGAAAGAACTCATGATTTTAGTTCTGAATGGATTAAATAAAAGCTGAATAAAAATGTTCAATAATCTATTCTGAAGGTTAAAATGGACTTTATCACAATTTTCTCTTTGTGATGAATAAGAAATCAGGAGTCAAAAAAACTGTCTAAGATAAAGCACCGTTGCTTTCACCGTTTAAAATAATAAACTTCTGTAAAGAAAATAAGTTAACTGGGCCGCATCTCACATTTCTGAAGGGAATATTTATCTTTATCGTGATTAATGATTCGGGGTGATGAGGTGCAGGGCTTTGGTTCGGGGTTTGTTGTCTCATGATCCTAGGGTTCGGGCCGGCTTTGAAGGTGGGGGTTGTTGGAGTCCCTGGGGGGCTGTTATGCTGCATGTGTGGGTGAGTGGGGAAGGCTCCAGACCTCCTTGTCTGCTTGCCCGCTGGGGGTGTCTCAGGAGGGGGTTGCGGGAGTGTGTGAAGCTGAGCACAGAGGAGGCAAAAATGGGTGTGCATAGATGGGTGGGTGTAAGTGAGTGGAGCTATGTAGGTGGATGGGGCAGGGGTTGAGTGTCGGAAAATGGGTAGGTGTGTGTATATGTTGGTGTGGATGGGAGGTGGGAGGTGAGTGGGAGATGGATGGTCTGGATGGGAATGTGTGCTTGCATCTGTGGGAGAGGAATCTGTATAGATGGGGGAGTGGGGAGAGTGTGGATGGGTTTGTGTATATGGGGGGTGTGTGAGGATGTGGATGGGGTGGACTGAATTTGAGGATGAATGTACATGTGGTTGTGTGGGTGTGTGTTTGAAGGGATGTGTTTGGTGGGGGTTGTGGTTGGGTGAAAATGTTTGTGCATATGGGGGAGGGAGGGGTAGAGTGTGCTGGAAGGGTTAGAAGTGTGTGACCCTGCTTCTGACCTTCGGGTAGACAAAGTCACCTGCGCATGTTCATGTTTCTGTAAGCACTTTGTGAGCACATCAGGTTCATTCACTAACAACCATTTTCCTTCTTTGTGTTTATATATGTTGCTCATTCATCTCTGGTGCGCCTGGCATCTGCTGATTTCATCTTCCTGCAGGGCCCATGAGATATGCTTTATGTTCATTCTCAGGTGTGGTGGATGGTACAGTCGGTGTGGTCAGATTATGGCGGTTCCTTTTTTTTGTTCTTTTTGTTTCTCTATCTTTTCTATTGTCTTTCTGTTCTTTTTCTGTCCTCTCCAGTCCAGTCTAATAAATATTTAACTAAAAAAATAAAGAATTCAAACAAATAGAGGATCTTTGTATATACATTTATACATTAAGCTCCTTTTGACAAAGCTAATTTGCTCAGCAACAACACAGCAAGCAGACCATCATTCTTCATGCTTCAATGCTGGACAAGACAAGTGAAAAAAAAAGAAAAGAAAAAGGATTAATGACAAGCAGCTGTGCATTGTTAACTAGTGCTGTCCCAATTGGTCAGTGCTGGTCACATGCAATGTTCATCTGCCTTTGACAAATAATTTGTAAAGGTGGCAGAAGAGCTGTGTATTGGGAATAATGGCAGGTTTGAAAGATTTGTGGTAAGCAAGGAGTTTGATCATTTAACTTATTTCTATAAAGTAATGTTTTGTAATTAATGCACTGTTTGTTTTTCACTAGGCTATGGCTCTTCATTGTATTGACTGGTATGAGTCACAGTTTTCCTGTAAAGAAAGGTATGAAGTCTTTAATTGTTTTCCCTTCTTAACCCATGCTTGTTAGCACTACTTCCTCTTTTTGTTTAAGGTCTCCATGATGCGTCAGCTGTCTCAAGCCAAGAATTCCAAAATGCTCCACCTAAATGGGCTCCATCACGTCAATATGGAGCGCTGAGACCAACAGCTGCTCTTCATAATGTTAATGCATTTCCTGCACCCGTATATCTGGTATATGATGGTGTCTCTCCGGACTCCACAAGTTTTCAAGTTTATCCAAGTGAAGGTAACTGTTATACAAATATGTAGTTCAAACTGTAGTATTAGTAGCACAATGGTATGATAATGTGGTGGTTTTTTTGGGGAGGGGGGGTACTTCTACCTCCATATCCCTCACTGCTTAAAATGTTATCTCTTTGTATTTAAGATGACTGGACAGTTCAACCTCCTGGTCCGTTTGCTGGGAGAACTTCATCTCAAAATCTGAAGTTTGTCGCAGGACCTGAAACGCTTGCTCTCTACAATACAAGACAGTCTGTCCCCCTGTCACCTTTCCGTTCAGGTGAATCATCCGTTGTGGAGAAGGTGTATGATCGTGGCAACTACAACTCCCAAATGGAAGAACAAGGCCTTCCAGTCCCATATGGTCCCATTCGTGTTCCCACTAGATACCCAGTTAGTAGCTTTCTAAAAACTGGTCCACCTGTAGGTGGATTATGGTTTGGTTATCCAAATGATTACATGATGCTACATGCTCCAGTTCCCAGTGACTGGCATTCTCCCATGATACTGAAAACCTAAAGCAGTCTGGCAAACCTACCAAGGGTGAATTGCATGCAAGTTGTGCTGAGCTAGCTGGATAATCTCTACAGGCAAGATTGCCTGCAGGAAACTCCACTCCACATAGATGTGCTCATTACTGTAAACCTGGCTTTGTAGTCAATAAATGTGTATTGTTTTAAAGATGTACCCCCCTTGTATGTATTGCTCTTGTCATTTAAAGGTGTTGAGTACATTCAGCATTTACCAAGTTGATTGCTGCAACCTTTTCCTATACTTTAGTGAGTCTCTTGCAAGTATTCAAATAAAGGTTTTGTCTAAGGCTATGATGGAACTATTGGCTAATTAGAAGCTATTCACGTCTACTAGTTTAGATGCTTCAGCCCTGAGCCATCCTGGTAACTGCACTTATTACTTATACTTATCAAATTTGTACTTATGTACAATTTGATTAAACTGACTTCTGAAAGTTTAAAAATTTTTCTGCATAGTTTATGTAGATTGGGACTGCTGGGACACCTTCTTGCTTTAGCATGAGTTCTCCAATAAAGTGCAGAAGTTTGTTTTGGAACCTTTTTTGCTTAAATAGTTTGCATCTGTATAGATAAAGACAATAATAATAAAGACATTAATTTAAGTCAGCATTTGAGTAACTAGAAGCTGGAATACGGTCTTATTGTACTTTTTTTTTTTTTTTTCTCTCTCTCTTTCCCCAAAGCTAAATAGAATTGAGTCATGCCCTGCAAAATAAGTAGTTACATCATGGAGAAAAGTTTGTCCTAGTGTCTGAGCAGCTGTTGAAATTGGTCTGAAGACCATGTTGAGGAACCCTCCCTCTAAGGGGCAAAGCAGTTTGTTTGTTTTTTTTAAAGGAAAAATGCATTTTTACATCAAAACATGCATGGATGTGTGTGAGGTTAAGTCAGGGGTGGCCAAATTCAGTTCTGGACATTTATCATGCAGCTTTTAGTTGCATCACTACTCCAACACTTGAGTCAAATGGCCTAATTCTGTTGTCTGCAGAGGTTTGGTAGTGAGCCATTTCATTCTGGTCTTTTGGATGCTTCTAAACATTGCAGGATAGATCTCAAGAACCAGACTTGGGCACTCCTTAGTTAAATGTTCTAAAATTAGTTACAACAATCTGGGCGTTAAGTTATCCGTCAGTAATGAGTTTTGAGAGCAAGAGGTTCTTCAACGCAAGAAAATGCCAAACATTTCATGCAATTAAATACAAAGAATCCCTTTAAAAAGTGCATTAATCTGACATGTTTATTTCTCACATTTTCTTTAAGCCATGTCACTTATAAGTATTTTGTGTAAGTATTTTATTGCAGAACAGATGTGAATATAAAGCTTGTATGAATTAGTTTGGTGTGAATGATTGTTTTGAACATTTTTT
>JBAMHX010000025.1:5516511-5532574 GCA_037177515.1 Pseudomugil tenellus | reverse complement strand
GGAGCCTTATAGTCAGACCTTTCAGCTAGACATTAAGAGCAAGGTAATTAAGCTAATACATGAATTTCCTCTACAATATCATAGCATCAAGGTTTTTTTTTAAAAAAAAAAAAAAAAACTAAGCCTGTAGAGGGGTTGGAAAAGTGGTGTAATATTATTACAGCTTCACAGTGAGAAAGTAATTGGTTCAAGCCTCGGCTAGACGGTGGCCTTTCTGGGTGAAGTTTGCATGTTCTCCCCGTGTTAGCAGGGATTATCACTGGGTTTTACGGATTCCTCCTACCAAATGCATTTTTGGTTGATCGGTTATTCTAAAATGCCCTGAGAAGTGAATGTGTGAGTGTGTGTTTGATTTTTTGTCTCTGTGATGGACTGGCGGCCTGTCCAGGGTGCACCCAGCCTCTCGCCCAATGTCAGCTAGGATAGGCTCCAGCTACCGGCAACCTTGAATTAGAATAAGTGGTATGAAAAATGATTTCTTATTTTAGTAGCACAGTGATATTTATAATGTACCTTCCTGGAACCTCTGCAACATTTGCTTTGTATATCACGTTGCATCCCATCAACTGAATATCTGATTTCAGCATGCACCTTATCTGACTCCTTTCAGTTTCATTCAACTTTATTTCTACAGCGTCAATTCCCAACAGTCACCTCACAGCACTTTATAGACATAGTCAATTCACTGTGATCTAATTAAAACAAATTCAGATTTGTGCAATTTTAAGCTGTGTACATATAAGCCATGTTATAAAAAATAATTATCTAGATGAGGAGACCATTCAGAGTGACTTTTACTGACCATTAACCTGCTTCTCAGAAAACAATATCATCAGTACAACCAAGCCGGTACAATGACACTGTCACTACTACAGCCACAACAATAACCTTTAAAATAATTACCAAAATAAAAGTCTAAACCAGTAACCCGTCTACTATACTCTGTAGTAAGTAAACAATTCATTTCCATTAATTTTCCAATTCCTCTTTCAGTTTATTCACGTCTTCCAGGGTTATTTCATTGATTGCTTTTTCACAAGGATCACACAAAATTGTTATACTTTTCAGTGATAAGAGGCTCATGTCATCTTTCACCCAGTAATGCATTTTCCAGTTTTTAAGAATGATTCTTTTTGTTAATATGAAACAAAGTGTGTATGGTATTTTCTTAAATGAAATTGCTTGGGTGTTTCTACATTCAACACATCTTTCTTGTATAAATTCATAAAATGTTTTAACTGGGCCATAACCACAGTAAGTGTGTATTTCTGACCATACCCATAAATCCATGCTATTTTTTAGTGTCAATTGAGAAATGTATGCTCTGTGGATCAATTGCATTTAAATAATTTCATACTGTACACATTTTGAGCAGTAGCTTGAACTTTTTATGATCATCTCGCATTGTTCTTCAGATAAAACAGTTCCAACGTCTTTATCGCTTTACAATGTTAGTGGGTTTTGTGCTGTTTGAATCAGTTCCATGTTGTCTGATGGATTTTGTAAACTTTTTGTAGAAACAGTAACTCCTTTGGACAGATGACGTATAATTGTTATCAACTGAAGGTATTAATGATCACAATGAGTTGTTAAAACTGAAAATGGGTATTATTTCTCCATCCTGTATTACCTGATCCAACATTTGACATCTACTATGGCATGTTCCAACACCAACAGATATTAAAGCGTCAACCAAACTGGACATAATGATATGCCAGTTACTTGCTTTTGTGAAGTTGTTGTAATTTCATAAAAAAAAATAAACTGATTTTCAAAGAGGGCATAACATTTGGGTACATACCATAATGTTTTTAAGGAAATGGTTGTGTTGTATTCTTTTAAGATATGTTTCTCTAGCCACTCCAAACTCCCAGGGATCTTGCAGTTTTTGTCGTTATAACTGCATGTTAGGGGATATCTTGTGTTAAAGATGATAGATGATAGATATCTATGTAAGGTACTCCCAACCCACAAGTGAATATTTTTAAAAAATTTAATAATAGTTGCACAGGTGGCAATTTGAACTTTATACCTTTTGAGAAAAAGTTTGTTAAATATTGGCCATCATTTTACCATTATTTTTTGTAATAATAAAATACTACTACTATTCCAGTAGTAACAGTTCACAAAATACAAAATACAAAATGTATATTTCAGTCTGCAGAATTAAAAGAAAAATGTGGAACTGTTAATTAAAAACATACCAGTTTTGGCAGATGTGCTGCTGTGAAACGTGTCATCTCCCATCTCCCCAGTTCACAAGAAAAGAGGAAGAATGTGTGACCAATATTATTTTGCCAGAGACGACGGGACACCATCGTAAGTCCAGAGTCCACGTCTCAGTAGGTAAAAGCTTTTTTGGCACTAGGAGAAGGGCCAAGAGCCTGTTAGGTAGGGGTGGTTTTAGCTGATCTCTGCTGTTAAATGGTAAAGTGGTGCATTAATTCTTATGCTGTACCTTTTCACATAAGATAAGAGATTTTATACCACCGCCAAGGCTGAACACAAAAGTTCCGGACCTCCATCTGGATCCAAGCCGACACTCATCCATTGTAAGACTAACCACTCCTGCCTCTAGTAGATTTTTAATAGAAAAACTGAGTTTCTATGATAATGAAACTGATGTAGGTCCTACGTTATAACATTTGCAATTTTCAGATCTTAACTTCATTGAAAATCTGTGAGAAATTTTAGACTTACAAATTAGGACTCTGTTGCATATTAAACTGCCTCACTGCAAAACATAAAATGATAGTAAAAAAATAAAGCAATTTTGAGTTCATCCAGATAAACAGGATTTGATTTTTTTTCTTACCATTTAAATTAATTAAGATTATTAGTAAAATTAGTAAAAGTGGTAGTACCAGCAAGACTGGAAATTTCTGGATATCTTAAAGCTTGTTTGCTCAATATCTATTAGTTTTTTTATTTATGTTCATCATTTATTGCTTATTATGTTACAACATTATTATGTGGTGTTTAAAACATAAGATTAAGTTCCATCTAAATTAAAACCTACCGAAAGTGTCATTTTTTGACTATTTTACAAACTGTGGAGACAATGTTTGGATGAATTGTATGAATAGGATAAAATATCTGTGGGAAATTATGTCTATGGACAGAAAAATAAACTATTTTTTTCATTACTTTATTACTTGTTTTTAATCTAAGTTGCATCAAACCATTAAACAATATATAACATGACCTAACCGGCCAAATTTCAAGTCATTACAGATGTTGTAGATCTGTTGGCTGCATCAGCGATGCTCTATTGGACTAAAATCTATTGACAGGGTCCATTGGAGTACACTGAGTTCATTATTATGCTGGAGGGGGTTTAAGCCTTTTGAAATGGGGCATTATCCTGCTGATGCAGCCATCAGAGGACGGTGCACTGTGGTCATAAATGGATAGACTTGTCAGTAACAGCACTCATGCCACATTCATTGTAATTTAAGTTCCCTTTATTCTTCATTCTGAAGCTCAGTTTGAACTTTAGCAAGTCACCTTGATCAGTGGCTCCCAACCGGGGATCATTGGACCCAAAAAGGAGCCCCACATAGAGCACAGAAGAACTCTAAGGCTTTGACTGTGAAATTAAAGGTTGTGGCCACATGGAAAATAATTGAGGTGTACTGGCCACAGATTTAGATTTTTTTGGGGTGTTTCAGTCACATGCTTTAGGAGGTCAAAAAGTTTTTTTTACCATTTAGTTATTGAGAAAAATGCTACATTGCAAATTATGCATCCTTATTTTGAAAAAATAAATAAATAAGAGAGTATATATACATTATGCTGAGGAGCCATAATTTCAACATGGGATGAGCAAGGGTCTGCGGGAAAGTTGGGAACTACTTGGGAAACACAAAGGCATTGAGTTAATCCCATGTGATTGCCTGATTATCTATTTGTTAACAGGCAATTGAACAGGTGTACTTTTTACAGTCCCTGGAATTTTTTATATTACTCATTCTAGCTTTTTAGTTTTAGTTTGTTGTTTTTTGTTTTTGGGGGTTTTTTTTGTTTGTTTGTTTGTTTTTGCATGCAATGACCAAATGTGTAACAGTTTGCGACATTACCTGAAATATGATTTTAGAGGCCAATACAACAAATACTATCATGAAGTCAAAATTTAAGGTTTGCAAATACAAAAACCACCACAAAACAAGCAACTATAAAGTTCGTTCCAGAGACTTGCATTATTATGAAATTTGTCAGATTTGTGATACAGTTTTAGGCTGGATATCTTTTTAAAACTCTGTTTTACAGAAATTGATCTATAAATTAATTGATATGATGATATTTTCCAAAGATTTCAACTGAATATATTATTGCATTAACTGTACTTTACTTTATGATACATGTCTTGCTCTGGTGCGTGTTCAACTTGGTAACAGAAATAATGAGAATAAAAAGATTGTTCAATGATAGAGCAATTGCAACATTTATTGAAGTGTTGGCTTTCTTGTATTGATTTTTCAACACATTACAAAAATACATATATGTTCAAAACAGCAGATGTGTACTGTTCTGAAATCACTTTTTTTTCCACAATGATGCACTTTTCTCCCCCGTCTCCCGCAAAAAAAGGGAAAAAAAGAACAGGGAAACAGTTTTGTACAAAGAGTGTAGGTGAAAGTTGTGAAACGTGAAATATGAAAATGTATCCAAAGTTACAATTGTAAATGCCATCACAAGACCTTCAACCAGCCATGAGGGAAGAAAAGAAAAGGAAAAAAAAAACTCAACATAATGTCCATGAAAGTCCGGTGAAATTGATTTGGAAAGCATTCCTGCACAAATCCACTGTATTCCCCTGCCGAAGGTTATTTTTCGTTATACTTTCCTCATTTTTTAATGACTTTGTTTTACATCCATTAAGGATAGCTTCACCAAACCATAAAAAATATATACTTTTAAAAACAGGGGGAAAAAAGAGCAAAAATGAAAATAAAATACCAAAAATCAATAATGACACTGCTACTTTTTAGAAAAGAAAAAAAAGAAAGATCTGCCAACTGTCCATACAGTGAGCAAGCAATCATACAGAAACATATCCATGTAGATAAAACCCCTCCACCAGGATAATCATACAGAACGGCTATGACATTCAAATTATTTGAATGAGCATTGGAGAAAACAATACTTTATCATCATTTTAAACACTTACACAGATTATTTCATTAATGGCATACTTCAACACTGTAAACATATTGTAAGACTGAATGTCCGTGTGTGATTGGGTCTCTATGAAATACCCATTTTTCAACATTTGAGTGTGTTTGTTTGGCTCATTGTGGCCTCACTCCAAAATGGAAATTAATACACTGTGGGTTTTAAAACAGCACCTTAATTTTTTTTTCTTTTTTTTTTTTTTTATTTTTGCAATCACGCATCAACCAGTAAAAGCAGCTCTTCAGCCTTGCTTTCTGTGTTAATTCACTATAATCTAACTACATAGCTTATGGAGAGCTCTTCTGACCTCAACATTTCCTTTTAAAGAATCCCCGAAAAAATAAAAAATATAACATAAAAAAGCAGGGGGGGGGGGGGTGTTAGAGGGGGTTGTTGCATTAAAAACACAGCATATTTCTTTTTGTATCAAAGCAAAGTGGTACAGATAAAAACCTGACAATTGGCCCAAATGGCAGGTCAAACTTTCAAGTGATGATGATTTTCGATGTCTGAGAGTCGCAGTGCTAAAATGAAAGATGTAGTCTCTCCCCTTTCATGTGGTTTGGCTGTCTCCCTCCCTCTCACGCTCACTCTGTCTCACATTGATGGTCTGTTAGAAGATGTGGCCAGTAGATGTGCATCTGGGTACAAAAAAAAAATTCATATGCTTCCAATTTCATTTGAATGACTATTCTCCCTGGTCAAGGTCTTGCTCTCTCTCCCTCCATTTCTTTCTCACACATCTTCATTTCTCAGCTCCAATCTTTCATTTTTGCTGTAAGCATAGCCCCTACTCAAGGTCGCCTGGCCATCCCCCTAGTGCAGCTGTGCTCGAAATTATCATAACTCATATGGCATATTTTTTTCTTCTCTTTTTTTTTATCTTCATACCAGATTCATCTCAGGATGAACAATATAGAAAATAAAAACCGTAATCCCCAAAAGACACGTTGACTGTCTGAAAAACTGTTACAAGGAGTAAAACCCATATCACTGTGTGAAGCCAATGAACAGGCTTCCTTTTAAAAAGCTGCTCTAATGCATGAATCTGAGCTGGTGAACTGTGAAAAGACACCGTCGAAAAAAGAGGCTTAGAGCGCGCTGCTCTAACAGAGAAGAACACATGCTAACACATACCGTTATGACTTTCAATTGAAACCATTTCATGCAGCGTTCAGGGGACACAGGAAATCAGCCTGGGTCATAGAGAGGCGCCACAGAAGACACAAGATGAAGATGGAGTGTGATTTAGAAAGTGATACAGCTATTGAAGTAGCATTTTGTTAAACAAATTGAGTAAGAACATATGGGATGGACTTGTGAGGGAGGTAATCAAACGGGTTTGATAAAGAAATAATGTGTGGTAGTTACATGTAGCATATGCTGTGGATGATGCAAGCAGCTGGTATTCTGATTGTTTAGATTTAGGCCATCTCTCATGTACAGTCTGAGCTGCTTTAACATTTAAAAAAAGAATATATTTACAAACCATAAACAGGACTGTTCTCCTTCTCACATTAATCACAAGTAGTCTTAACTTATTCAACATATTAAATATGGTGGTTTAATCCTACATTGGGAATGTACTGAGCATCAGTTAAGGGTATCTCCATTAAGTGCAACCTTTATTTATGTCCTCATTGAAGTGAGGACAGCAATACAGCAACTGCATACTGAAAGTATTCAAAATTTGCCAATTATTTTCTTTTAAAAGAACAAATTTCCCTGAATAAATTATTAACAATTTACCAGGTCTCAAAGACAATGTTGGATTTTTAAAATCCAGTATGGTGTTTTATTGTCAGGCTGACATTCAGTGCTTTAGGCCTGTATGGAGAAATGGATTGTAGTCCGCTGCTGCAGGTAATATAAAAAACAATTCATTTTTTTTCTTTTTAAAAGCTAACGGCTTCACACAAATTTACTCTCACAGAATAGTTTCCTTAAAGGAAAAGAAAAAATTATTAATGATGACCGCTTCTCAGTTATCGCATTTTAGAAAAAAGAAAAAAAAAAGAAAAATTTAGCACATTTCAAAACTAACTCCATATGAAATCCAACAAAGATGTACCTGCACATGCCAAATATTACAAAAATCCAATAAATACAGAAATTATTGCACAGTAGAAAGGCTCCATGGATTCCTAACTGATAAAATCCTCTGACAGTTTGCCGAGAAAAAGCCAGATTTGGCGTTCCAGACAAGTTCTTATTAAAGTTTCCATTTGTTTATATTCTCAGGTGGCAGTTTCTGTGACAAGAAAAATGATAAACATCAATCAATCTTTTTTTGTTTTTCAAAGAGAAATAATCCAGCCAAGCCCCATTGCTGAAGAAGTGGTCATTAGGATTTTGTGCGTGCATATGTTTATTTGTGTTTATGTGTGTGTGAGAGGATATTTGTGTGTTCTGTATGCTTTGCTAATGGTTGCTGGGTTAACCTCTGTCTGCTTGCTCCAGCTTGACCTCACTGGCCATTAAATGTTCCCCATGCCACTTCTTCATGTGTTTCTCTAGCGTGCTGTAGACGCTGAAGGGCATGTGGCAGATGTCGCAGCGATATACCTCTTTTCCAAACTGGCCGTGGGTCTTCATGTGGCGTGTCAGCTTGGAGCTCTGGGCGCAGGCGTAGCTGCACAGGTCGCACTTATACGGCCGCTCCCCCGTGTGGCTTCGCCGGTGGACTGTCAAGTTGCTGCAGTTCTTGAATACCTTGCCGCAGTACTCACAGGTGTCATTCCTCCTCTCCTTTGAGCTAGGGGGTCTGCCAGGTCCGGGCCCCCGCAAGAGATGAGGGGTGCTGTTTCCGCTGCGCCCTGAGACGCTGCTGGCTTCCATCAGCTCACCTGGCGGGGTGGAAAAACGGAGGCTTCCTGTGTCTGAGGAGTGCTCAGAGGAGGTGGCGAACGGCGACTGACGGGAATCTGTGAATCCCAAAAAAGGCTCCCTGATGAAATGCCGTGAAGCAGCATAGCCAGCAAGGAGCTGAGAGTAGACGTTTTCGGGGGAGATAAGCGGTATAGTTGGGGGAATGTCCAGCTGCTCCTTCTCTATCTTTATCCTCTTGTTGTTGGAGGAGTTGGGGCTGGTGATGGGAATGGGCCGACGCTGGAACAGGCCAGGAAAGGACTCAACTTCAGACACACTTATCCTGCCGTTCATCAGTGGCCTCCCATCCTTCTGCTCTTCACGTTCCCTGTCTTGTTCCCTTTCATTCTCTCTTTCTGATTCATCCCTCTCTCCATCACCATTTGGTTGTCTGTCCAAGCTCCTCTTGTTAGGGTTAAGTCTAAGGTGATTGTCCAGGTGGTTGTATGGGTGCATGATGCCCACCCCGCCACTGTCACTAACTCTGTCCCCACTCAGAGGCTTCTCTTCAGGAGACTGTCTTGGCCCATTTTCCCTGTTCTGGCTAAATTCCTGGGAGTCCTCACTTAAATTGGAATCTGGTCGAATGCCGTTTCTCAGGTCTTCCTCCTCTTCCTCCTCTTCATCTTCTTCCTCTTCCTCTTCTTCTTCTTCCTCATCATTATCCATCCCTATTCCCCTTACTTCTCCCTCTCTGTTTTTTTCTTCACCTTCTCCTCCTTCTCCCCTGTTTTCCTGTTCGGGTGAGCCGGCCATGTTTCCAGACTTGTTGTGCATATGTGTCTTCATATGCCTTTTGAGCTTGCTGGCCTGGGAACAGGCGTGATCACAGAGATGACACTTGTAGGGTCTCTCTCCTGTGTGACTTCGTCTGTGGACGATGAGGTTGCTCTGGAATTTGAAAATCTTTCCGCAGAACTCACAGGATTTGGATTTACCAGGGGCCTGGTTCTGACCCTGTGTGTCTGGAGAGCTTGAAGAGCCGTGTCCCCCCTGAGAGGTGGGTGGCTGTGGAGCGAAGGTGAGAAATGAAGGTGGCTTGGCACCAGGTTGGAAAAGTGTTGGACTCAGCAGGCGGTGCATTGGCGGCACACGATTTGGTGAAAGAGGAGGCGTGGGCCCACCATTGTTGGTTGTGTTGCCTGCCAGCTCTCTCAGGCGACGGGAGAAGTCCATGGAAGGAGGCTCCATGGGGGTCATTCTCATCACTCTCTCAAAGGCACTGGGGTGCTGTGACAGCAGCCCCATTTCCTCTGGACCCAGTCGCTCTAGAGGTGGTCTAGGGGGAGGCGGAGGGCTGACAAAGGGTGGTGTCGCAGGCAGACGAGTCTCCATGTACCCCGGCGGAGGGGGGTGTTCCCTGAGTAAGGGTGCAGCCATGCGAAGGAGATGGAATGGATTGTTGGTGTCTCCAAGGAAAGTCGGGAGAGGGGAGCGGGGCAAGGCATCAGCTCCTGGAGGGGGAGGCAGAGCCATGCGAGGGGTGAGGGAGCAGTTGACAGGGTGGTTGTCAAGGTAGATGCGGATGCCATGAGTGTGCTGGGCATGCTGGAGCAAGAACCAGGCACTGGTGAAGGTCTGCTTACAGGTTGTACAGATGTAGCTGGATGGCTCATCTTTATCTGGGGAAGCAAAAGAAAATCAGTAATCAGTAAAAATCCTAGTTTTTCATTTAAAAACTGAGTATGTGAACATTTGTTGGGTTACGTTTGTGACACTTGGTATCAATATCTAAAGGTAGATTAGTTTTCTGTTCATGTATCTGATATGAGGCCTTATGAGACAGATGTGTCTACAGGCTTAAATAGGTGGCAGATATTGCCCTTAGGCCGTAACACATTATGCAAATTCTAATGTCTGCTAGGCTTTAATATACAGATCCATCTTGTCTGCTCTGTCATTTCCCTATGGTGACAGGGGAGCTGGCAATAGGTAAAAGAAAAGGGAAATATTGGAGGTGGGGGTGGGAGTTTGAGGAAGGGAGTGAGATGTGGCATCAGGGAGAAATAGATGCTCAAAAGCAACAATAAAGACCTTTCTGGTTCTAAAACAGCATCCACATTAAATAAAGTTCTACGTCACTGGTGTAGTAAAGAGTACAGTAAAGCGATCTGTTGTGGTTCTACACTCGTATACACAGAGTACTGTACGTCACCCACTGACAAATTACCCCTTTAAATGGTGTGACTTAATAATACCAAATGAATCTATCAGTCACCGTGGCATGGTCCTGTCACCCTGCTTGTGACTCATAAAGAGCCTTCGTAGAGCTTCATCTAATACAACACAGACTTGCTCCCCAGAGGCATTTCCACAGTCTTATGTTTGCTTGCAAGGCATCTGCATTTACTTTATTGTCAGCGGCTACCGCAAGAGGAGTCAAGTTGGTATTGTCGTCCCAAATCTAAGGTCTGGAGGGGGCAACATGTAGATGGAGATGGGGGGGAAATTTAGCAAGGACAACGGTTTTAAGCTTTTAAGATGGCTGACAGCCTCAATGCTAGCTTGTGTTGTGAAATGTAAAACATACATACAGTCACCGGTACAAGCTCAGGAGTACTTTCCTTTTAAACTCTCCATCACTGCACACCCTCACAAATTCACACACACTTGTACTGAGGAGAACAGATGAGCAAAAGCTGATGTTGGATCCGTGTCTAGTACAGGAAGCTGATTTGGCGGCGTGATTGGTTTGGCTTTCCTCAGGGGAAAAGGGGTCAGAAAAAGTTAATGAGGGGCTCATTTACTGATTCTGCTGGTTTTTCTCCGCTATTAGCCATGCTCTAGTGTGGCCGTCACTCTCACTATTTGTGTGGGTTGGGACACGACCCGACGCTCGCTACTGATGCGCGCGTGAGCACTTACGTGAGCGAACATGTATGTGGATGTATTTTGTTTACGTGTGAGTCACTGTGTGAATGTGTGGGGCGAGTGGCGGGCTGCCTGCCCGTGTTTAGTTTGGCTGAGCTTCACACGGCCGCTTGGCAGCGGAGAGCTGGACAGCTTAACAGCTTGGACGAGGAGAAGAGAGCCAGAGAGGGAAGAGAAGAGGAGGAGGAGAGGGGTAAGAAGAGAGGTGGAGGGACTTTAAGGGCTAGACGTACTTGGGCACACACACATACATACACACAGGATATTTACAAGCCCCCCAGGGACCAAGGTGGGTCTATAGACTTGGGAGCTGCATAATCTCTCTCTCTTTGACACACACACAGACACGCAGACAGACAAATCAATATTAAATGAAGATGTGAAACTGGGAGAGAGTTTGATTATCTAACTTGATATTTTTTTACACTTTTTCTTTTTTTCCTCTTTTTTTCCGTTTCTGTTTTTCTTTTCAAATAAGTGCTCAAGGCCATCAATACAAGCAACCTGATCAAATACCACCATCCTTATCCATCCAACCTTCCAACCCCCCACCCACACACGCACACACCACCACCAACACCACTACAGCAACACATTTGCATCTTGTCATATCTTATACAGGCGTGCCATATGCTGTTAAAGGAAGCGTGGCAGCTAATAGAGTGGCAGCTGATAGCGACTGCCTAATGACGGCCAAAGACAAATTTCATCAACATACCAAACAAGCAAGAGGCAGTGTTGGGAGATTGAGGGGGAACGGAGACAGACAGACAGATAAGTCCTCACTTTGATCTTTCCTCTTTCTATACTTACACCCATGCTTTAATAGTGTCACTGCTCAGCACTCTGACCAATATAAGCCTTCATTAAAGAATGATGGTGGGCCATGCTGGCTTTGGTTTGTGGTAATTACAGCCGTATGGATGACACAGGCAGGGACCCTTCCTCCGATGACCACCAAGGTCAACTACCAGTTAGAACAGTTACATTCTCCTCTCCATGCAGCTGCTGATGGCGGACCTAATCGCCCAATTTACCCTGCCACACCATATGCACACAGACCTACATGTGTGCGCATGAAGCTGAGATGAGAGGTTAAATGAAATGGAGTCGCAGCAGGATTCTGTAATACGGTACACTGCGTTTTGCTGCTTTTTGTCATTTCGCCAGCAATTTGTAAATGTTTTAGTGTAATGGAATTCACCTAAAAGGACAATCAGTTATTTTTTCTGCCCAGGTGTTCTTGCTGGCAGACTTTCTCATGAAGCAGAGGAACACAATGCAGATCTGAGACCTGCTTAGGAGGGCAGCTCTTTGTCCTGTGCAATGAAACGAGGGCGAAGGGCCAGGAGGCCTGGAGGAAGTTATTAAAGCACTGGCACATGCGGGAAGCTGAGGTGGGCCAGTAATAATGCTCTCCCTCTCTCCTGCGTTGGTTTTTTTTTTTTTTTAACTAAACCACCAGGCCAATTAAGCCAGTCTTCAGGGACTGAGATCTGAGCTTTACATCAGATTTTATTCTTTCCAGATTGCCTTTTATAGCCATTATTTTGCCTTAAAAAGTACAAACAAAATGCCAGTGAATGAAGGGGGAGCCATGGTATTGACTGTTTGCATATGGCTAATATAGCAAAAAGTGTTGTGAGGTTGGTAGGGTTGGCATAGACATGTGGATCTGTGTTTAATTCAGGAATTCACATATGCCATCCCTTTGGCCTCCAACCTGAGTCTCATTTATATTTAAAAGCCAGAGGTCCCTCCATTTAGATTACACTAACGTTTAGTCACCTTAACCAAACGCTTTAATCAAGAGGAACTTAAAATAAGACCACAAAAAAAGAACACAATCCACAGGCTCAGTCAACAACAAGAAACGGGAGCTTCTCGGCTGAGTGAGTGTGTCAGTGAGTGGATGATAATGACTGCTCACGGATGCCAAATTAACTGTCACAAAGCTCAGATAGAGAGAAAAAAAACATAACTTAATTGAAAATAAGTAGCAGCTGAAAGCTAGCACACATAAACCAAATAAGTGACTTAACATCCAGCAGGAGAAAGTGTGTTGCTTTAATCTAGAAAGAGAAAAATGCTTGTGCAGGTGCTTGTTGTTAACAAGGAGATGACAAGGATGTGCAGCATAAGTGTGCGTGCACACTGCAACATTCCTGAGGTTCAGGTTCACTTTGCTGCTCTAACATTCCATCAACGGTGACACAACACCACCGCGACAGATTTGCATACAGAATAAAGCCGCCCGCAAGCTAGGCCACAGGGACATAAACCTGCCCCTGCAGCCCCTCCTCTACCCTTGCGTACACACACACACACACACCTCTGTACACACACAAGCACAAGCCCAGGGAGTACGTGCATGTGCACCTGTCAGGGGTTAGCTGACACCTCCACTGCTGGCGATGCAGCTCCTCATTAGCATCACTGTGATCTAGAGTTCCCCAGGGGTCCCAACCTCCTCACCTAACCTAACCCTCTGACCCCTCCTCTTGCACCTATGTTCCTCTCCTCCTCTCCTCACCTCTCCCATCAGTACCTCCTGCCCGTCCCCACTCCCCCCTCCTTCTTTTTCTTCCGTGCCTCTCTTCCCTCAGCTCTGATGGCTTGTTTGTCATGAAGGGAGCTAATCAGGAGGCAGGGGGCCATGCAGATCAACTGTGCATGTGTGCGTGCTTCGGGCTGGGAGGTGTGCGGCGGGGGGGGATAAAAAGCTCGGACAGTAAACTACAGTAAGGCCCCAGCAAGCAGCGACTAACTGTCACACATGTAGTAAAAGAAAAGAGAGACAGGGAGAAATAAGAAGAGAGACTGCGGAGGGTGGCAGTAGCAGGCAGGGGGTAAGGCTCTCACACAGTGTGACTGGCTCCATGCTAACTCAAACCAGCTTTGGCCTGCTAACCATATACATCTGTGTGTCTATGAGTGTGCGTGTGTGTGTGTGTCTGCAGCCAATCTGACCAGCTGAAATGCCTGACAGCCTAAGAAAGGATTTAAAGAAACCGTGTTCCTTAGAAAGTTTCTCTTCAAACTAAAAAAAATGTCCATTCCCTCTTTTATGTAATCCTTCATTTTCGCTCAATCTTATTCCTCTTTCTCACTCGTCACACACGGAGCACCTGTAAAGTATCTGATCTTTATGCCCCCTGGGATGTGGGTCAAATGAACAATAAAAGGGATCAGGTCTCTCCAACAAGTTGCCCAATCACACACACACACGCGCACACACACAGAGACGTTGAGTAAGTCCAGCTGCATAACAATGCATTATTAGAAGAGGCTCTTGTGCAGTGCAACTGAGGGAGTGCGTTGCTGCCATTAGGAAAGCTATCTCATAGAGGGCACAGGGGACATGCTGTGAAAAATAACTGGCAAGACCTTTCTGTCAGTGAAGACTTACGACTTTTGGCTGGGGTTCTAGGACAAAGAGAGAGCAGCGCAGACAAAACATAAAAAATGGGAAGAAAAAGGGAGCTTCATAAAGTGCATTAGCTAAGCTCTCTCTGGCATTTCTCTAAGCTTGACTCATCGCCATCAGCTCCCAACACATGCATGTGTGAGCGTGTGCACAAGTAGGTTTCTTTTTTTCTTTTTATTTTTGAGTTTTTGGAGCAACCAGCACACATTGTGGGGTCCGCTGTCTGTCATATGATGCTGACAAATGGGCGACACCCAATCGTGCTTGTGGTCGAAAGAAGATGTAAGAGAGAGGAGCGAGATGGGGAAAAGGGTTAAAGAGGAGAAAAATTTGAGTGAAAAAAGAGGTGAGATGAGCTGCAACCAGGATGGAAATAAATGTGGTGTTTTGTTTTTCTTTATCATTGCATTTCTGTTTAAGGTGGAATTATTTTAAGTTTGTTTCACTGTGACACAGCAGTAAGGAACACACACAATAATGACGAGTAGAATAAATAAAGAATGAAAACACATTTCCTAATATTTAAACATAGCAAATATTATATGACATATTATATAAATGACAAAAAATTAAATGGAAGATGTGTGGAGATGCACAATGTTTGTTTCAGGTTTTAAGTCTAAATGAACCACAAATACACAAACACGATACAGGAAAATGTGTCTGACTTTAACATTTTAATTTTAAAGGTTGCGTATATGAAATATGTACAATATACATTTTAGAGTTAAAGTGTTCTTGTTAAAGAAATGTGCTAAATCAAGCAAAGTGTCACACCACGCTGAATATATTACACTCTTCATAACCTGCGATAAACACGTCCTTTTGTGCATGTCTCTAAGGATGTGCCTTCTGCTCACACATCATAGCTCTTTTGTGCCTGTTTCTGATGTGGAAAACTACTATATAAACTTTATATATGTGTTTGCATTTTATGCTCATATTGCTATATGTTTCTATTCTGATGATGATCACTTCCACTAGCTACGAGGACTGCTGCCATGAACGGCACAAAACCTCTCCCACATTTAACTCCATTAACAGCAGCTTTACGGTCCATTCCAGTGAGCGTAAGGGAAGAGAAGGGATCTAATTCATTGTTGTTTGACACTTACTTTGCACTGATAATGAAATCTATCCACTCAAGGGTATGGAAGGAAGCATCGCTCTTGCCCCACGTTGGGACACAAAGCAGAGACTGTCAGATTATCAGGCAAGGCCACAGGGAGTTATGCTGGATTTGACACTAATTTGCAGGTCATGTATTTAAAGTTAAATAAACAGAAGGAGAGGGGAAAAAGGGCGCTGGATGAAGACAAAAAAGGAGCAGATTTTCAGTTTTAATAGGTTAATTTTAAGTCTGAAAGCAATCAATTTGGATGAGACAGGACGAGGCATCTGTGGTTCTGCTCAATACTTCCAACTTAAAAAGTAGTACAATAGGATTTTCAAAATGAAGTAAATTGCTTAATATTGAGATTTCATAGAGCAGTTTACCTGGGAAAATCAGACGGACGTTCCAGCCCTTCTGAGCACAATTTATATTAAGATAAATATAAATTATACTTCAATAACTAAAGCTCAGGATAGAAATGTAAGAACACTTTGATTGAATGTTCATATTGGGCTTTTACTAATAAGCAAACTCAAAGATGGGAACTTCTTCAACCAGAAATAAAAAATAAAAGCAGCTTGACATACAGACATGCCTGTATATATATA
>JBAMHX010000025.1:5487451-5516405 GCA_037177515.1 Pseudomugil tenellus | reverse complement strand
TATATATATAACATAGTTTTCTAACATACATTTGTACAAGTGTTGTGATGAGGGAGTGTTAACTCCGAGCCATCTTTAGCTAACAGTTGTACTGCAGACACTGATGTCTGATTCTAACCAAGTGTGGGTTTGGGGTTTTAATCGGAAAAACATATAGAAAAAATAGAAAAAAAAAGCGTCTAAAAAACTGTAATACAATAAAAGAAAGTTCTATGAAACTGTGAAAATAACAAACCAGATGCTGACTTTGCTTTTATATTCAAAAACTGCAAAAAAAAAAAAAGAACTGAGAAAATCTTGCTGAATGTATGTACTTATCCATTCTCGTGTAACTATTTCCGAAATGAAAAAATAATCATACAGCTGAATGTCAGACCTTTGTGCCAGAATATATCAATACATTAATTTACTTTCTTTTTGTACTGAAAACTTCCCCAAAAGGTGAATGCTCATCTGATATGATAAATAATAGGAAGAAATGTTCAACTCTAATATGAAATAATGCCTGTTTGTGTTTATGAGGTTCTGCTGAGATCCAGTGGCTTCCAGCAATGTTACATAACTAACGTTACAACGGTCATGTCTCCAGGGGAATTCTGTTCTTTCTCCGATGTGACCTGAAACATACCCGGGTGTGTCAAACGGTCTCCTGTCTTGTCTTTTACTCATAGCCTCAGTTTCTCCCACACACTTACACACACACAAATGCAGGCCTGAACACAGATTCAACTCTCAACACCCAACACATATTTATGAAGTGACACGATGGGGCTGAATTTGGCCCCGGGCCTCCCCTTGTGGCCTCTCCCTCTGTCTCTCCCTCTTTTTCCCTCTCCTTTCTTTATTTCTTTCTTTCTCTTTAGCTCTCTGTCTCTGGCTGTTATCACGCTGATACATTTCCTGCTCCTGGCACAGCTCCTGCATAGCTTATGGTTAAAGCAAGCTTTCATCTAGCCAGTGCCTCTAGGACACACACACACATAAACACACTCATACACATATGCAGGCACTGGTACGGGCCAGCGCTGCCCCACCAGACCACAGGCCCAGACAAGCTCCGCTGGCACCAATCGCCCTGATAACATCTCAGGCTTTATTTCATCTTTGGCATGCTCTGCTCTGCTATGGGAAGGACCGGCAAAAAGAAGAGGGCTTTTGGGGAAAGGATGCAATATGCCAGCATGTGCAGAGAGAGCACAGCCTCTTAACCTGGAGCAGCTGAGTCCCCTGTGGCCTGTGCCATCTATGGACATGACAGCACAAGCCATATTTCATCCCAAAAAGCCCAGAACTGATGTTTCTGACCTGTTCTTGCTGGTGGCACTGCAGTTTTAATCAGGTAGTGGTCTGTTTCCGCCTAATCTCAAAGTAGACTTTTTATACAGTGCACACATTTTAATTATTTTATTCTCTTCTGAACTCATTAGTATTTAAAAAATATGTAACTTAAAGATAGAACATAAGAAAGAAAAACTTCAGTCACAGGTTGGAAATTAAAGTGTGAATGACCTTTGTACTCAAACTTCTATTTTCTATTTATTTTTTCCTCCGTCCAACTTCTGCGGTTTTGAGCAAATCACTACTGGGAAGCTTTAAGGAAATTTATGGCAAAAATATGTTGTTTTTACTCTCGTATCTCAGAGAAAAAGCAACATAAACACAGATTATGTTTGTCATGTGTTTGTCTATGTGAGTACTGTCTCGGGGTAATTGCTCAAGACAAATAAGTGGATGAAATAGGGGGAATCGTAAGTGTACCATGAAAGGCTTTCAATATCTCTCGTGGTAAAGCAGCCTGTAAAAGAAAAGCTGCAACTACTCCTGTCTCCTCATTTGCTTCTCCCCACAATCCTGCCCAAATCAGAGTGGGGCACTAATAAGATAAGAGGAAAAGAACAGCAGTTCCCGACTACCTAACAAGCACCATCTCTCATCCTTTTCACAAAAACTAATAGTAGCCATTTATTCCCAAAGGCAAACACACGGCCGCTTTTTGGTGGAAAAATGGGGAATTGTGGTCAGAAAATCTTCCCATTTACTCCTGAAAGGGACATACTGTCTGGTCCTCTGCACAGTAGCTGCACACACACACATAAAATCCTTTTTGTCTGCTTAAAGAGTTTCCACAGTGCGGAAAAAGTTATGTAGCTGAACAGGTTCTTTTTTAGCGTTTGGATTGCATGAAACTGTACATAACTATGACAACTGCATTACTCAGCAGCCCTGTTATCAACTGCTACCTCCAGAGAATAAAGCAAAGGGGCTTATATACTGTAACGACTGCACTGCATATTAGAATACCCGTATCTATGTATACATAGAGTAAAAACACTTTGACGGTTTCCAACTGACACAAGACAACAAACAGTATTCAACCTTTGAGATCATATAGTTCACATGAGCACTAATCAAAGCTTTGCACATATGATTACGCCATCGTCACTCTCCATGCATAGCAGCGACAGGGTGTGAGGTTTCTAATGCCTCTTCAGTAAGGCTGTTAAGGAGCAAAGAGTCCACACATCTGGAAGACACAGTCAGTCAGCACATGCTGAAAGTTAGCGGTGGCGCTCGCAGTCCAAATTAGTGGCGAGTTTTATTCTCCCGCTGTGGTAGGAAAATATCAAATCTGCTGCCATATGAGTGCCATAAAGCTGGCTGTGGAGTGTTTGATGCCTTCATGTGGGAGCCTTAAAGCTGTGTGTGTGTGTGCATGTGCGCCAGTGTGTTTGGTGGGAGATGCAGGCCTTAATGGGAGATGAGAGTCATTGTATGCATTCTTGCACACACATATGCTTCTCTGTGTGTGTGGCTCTTATCGGCGCGCATATCACTGCACGTGTGGTTCTGTTCTGCTGCATGCACATGTGAATGCATCTATGTGCATTTCTCTATATGTGTGTGTGACTGTGTGTGTGCTTATGTGCAGCTGTGCCATTTTAGGAGTTCTTATAGACGCAGTTGACCCTGCTGCATAGAGCAGACAGACAGAAAGAAGCAGCCAGACGGGCCCTGGGGTGGTCCTGTCTGAGGTACGGCGTTATAGGCCAACAACACCAGGGGCCCATAGGCAGGCAGGAGCACGTATACTGTAATTGTACACACACGTTCACAGATCCACACAAAAATGTGCAGAAAAATGCAATCCTAAATGCCCGTGAAGGCATGGAGACACACAGAAATAGATACAAAATTAAAGATTTGATCTATTTCCCACCATTTTCAAGTATTTTTTTTATTTTGCTGAGTTTCTAGAAGTTCCACATTATTGCGCATCTGACAAAGCAACAGTCGAACCTGCTGCTTCTGCATTTACTAATTTGATGGAAAACATTAGTAAAGCAATAAGTATCTGATTTTCAATTATAAATTCATTCCATTATTCATTTATCAGGTGGGTTAAAACTGTTAACAAGTGGCGGTGCAGGCTTTATTTGCAAACAGTGTCATGCAAATGCTCCTGCAATTACGTGTGTATTAACGCTGCAAAACAGAATGCAAAAAATGGGAAAAATTGTCCATACTGCATATTTGAAATTATCTGTATAACTAACTTTGATAAATACATATTTTAAATTAATTCAAGGTTTTTTACAAAAATATAGACTTGTAAAAATATGAATTTGCGATGTTTCAAATTAACTGTGTATTTAAATGGAGAAAGGAGTGCATTCCTCTCCCTCTGCCAAACGGAGAAATAAGGGCAAATTTGCCACTTATTGAAACTGGGAAACACACACGATTGCACAAATTAGAAAAATGAAAATAGACACACATGTCTACCAGCAGACACGAGATAAATTCTCTGGCAAGCATTCAAAACACTCATGTCAGAGCCCATAAACACACAGGCTGCACCCGAAGACACACAGACACATATATACACAAATGTGCACACGCTACCTACACAGCTCCCACCATGTGACCCCTAATCACAACCCCAGAGCTTGGACATCAAATGAAGCAAGTTAAAAAAAAATCATCAGGAGTAATTAACGCATTTTCATATGCAAATGTGATTAATGCAAAACTACAAAGTCATTATGCAAATTGACTTTTCCTTGAGCCTCTGTACAAATATTCGCAGCTCAAATCAGGGATCAGTCTCGCCATCTTTCTTTTTTTATCTCTTACCCCTTTCCCTTTCCCTCTATCTCTCACTCTCTCGGAGCAGAGATAATACGTAAGAAGCATGTGAAGTTATTTCAAACTCACGCAGTGTGTGTGTTTTCATGCGATGGGCCGGGGCTATGGCATTACGCCGCCTGCCTACTGATTACTGGCTGCTTGGCACTGGAGCGAGACAGGGAAGCTGGAGAACAGGGGAAGGTATGAATATGCAAAAGCCTGATTGCTTTTCATGATTAAAGCCTATTTAATATGGAAATGAGAGCAAGCCAGGTGATTAAAGGAGCATTGGGTGGTGGGGGCAAAAAGAGAGGGGGTGTAAAAAGTAGCAGGGAAGAAGAAGAGAAAGGAAAGGGACACCTTCAAATCTACAAGGGTGGAAATGTGAAAAAAGTTCAATATCACTGTCACTTAGGCTGCAGCAGCGCAGCAGGTGAGATGCAGATGCAGATTTGACCTGTTTGAGTGCAATGGTTGCTTCCTCTTTGATATGTTTTGTAACATACACCACAAGTTATCATCAAGAAACCACAGTGTTTCATTTAAAAGTAAAAAAAAGGCCCTCATAGGCCATTAGCTTGAGAAAAGGAGCTGATCTTATCACGTTAAAATGGTCTTTCACTCCTTTGCATTTAGCACATTTTCACACCCAAAGAAATGTATTACATGCTGGTGTGACAGTTTTAAAAAGGCAACAATTGTCCTTTAAATCCATTTAAATCATAATCAAATGTGACTTTGATTCCAGTATTGATATCATATTGAATTTATGGAGGGGATTTTCCTGCTCATTCTAAATAAAAAAGTAAACCAAAACAAGAGAAGAAAAACACAGAAGCCCCCAATGATATCACACATGGACGGAGAGAGCTGAAGAGAGATGTCTGAGGATGTCGTTCGCATCGTCTCATGAAATATTTACAATGTGATCTCCATACACACGAGGATGAGACAGAAACAGGAAGAAGGAAAGGTTGTCATGATGTGACTTCACCCCACAGCATAAAGTGCTCCAAGGGGAAGCGAAAGGAGTGGCGTGGGAGGGGGTCTCAACAGCCGTCCTGGGACGAGTTCAAAGCAGGGCCAGGGTCGACTTACTACAGCGATGCTCCCCTCTTGCTTGCATGATGACACATGTCATTCTTCACACACACTTCCCCCGCACATACACATTTACAAATTCATGCAAGTTGCACAAATATATTCCCATAGTCTGACAAAGCCCACACATATACAGACATAGTGCATGCATCAGCAGGAGCATCTCAGGAGAGGGAGGGAGGGGGAAAAAAGAAGGGTAGAGAAGGGCCATTTTTCATCTACTGTACAACAAAAAAGCACACATGTGCTCACATGCAGTGTTTGTGTGTTTGTGCAAGTGTGTTTGCACCTTTGGGGTTGAATCTGCTGGCATTGCAGCATGTTTGCAGTTTAACCAAGCAGGCTGACAGAGAAAGAGGCCAGACAGGATGTTATAAAACACAGCCAGGTGAAGGAAAAAAATTAAACAAGAACAGAAGAAGAAAAGAGTTAAGCATATGTTATGCATACAGCAGCAGCATCTCATGCATTATTAGCATACTTACATGTAAATGTGTATTGTGCAGGTTTGATGCACATTTCTATTGTTTTTACTTGTTTGCAAATATTACTGTGCTTTAAACTTAAATTCCACATCCAGGCAAACTGTAATAACTGTGTGTGTGATGTGCTGGCGAGCATGTCTGTGTGTGTGAGTGCCTCTAACACTTTGGACTTAATTAGTCCTAATAATGTAATCTAATTTGGTTGAAACTTGAGACTGCCTTGAGTGGCAATCTAATGTGTTGAACAAAGCTCTCCTCCTCTCTTTCATTTGGGGCTTTGAGTGCTTTCATGTCCTGTTCTCTTAGTGATAAGACTGTCTGTCTGAATGACTAACTGACTGCTGCTCTAACAGGCTGACTCACTTACTCTGCCTGAATGTTTTTCCTCTGACCAGTCTAACAGACTAAATGCAACATAAAATGCTCCAAGACATTTTTTTCTTCTTTCTACAAAGTTTTTTTCTCCTTTGTGTTGCTGCCAGAGCTGTTGAAAGCTCTCTAAATTTTCCAAGTCTAACAGAATAAACAGAAAATTAACAAAAGCCACATTATTATTGATTGATGGTCAGTCGTTATTTTTATTATCAGTGTGTTTTGCTGTTGAGAGAAATCTCAAGTGTCACTTATTCTTTGGAATCACCAGTGACATCCAAAAAGTGGGTCATCGCATATTGTTTCTGATCTATTTTTTTCCATCTGATCATCCCGGCTGTGATAGACAGCGGCCACACACACAGCTGCTGGCCACACGCATACATTTAGCATAAAATAAAGAAGATTTCTTCACTAGCTTTGGATGAGATTTCTTTCAATCTGTAGCTTTTGTAGGGCATTTTGCAATATCTCATGAAGCTTGGAGTGCAATTTGACCTTGTTATCTGCACACTCACACATTATGTGGCTTGTAGTTTTTAGGCGGGAGGGGAAGGGGGGTAACCGAGCATGATCTTGTGCGGTTTTAAGAAGTAAAAAGAAATGCTTGTGGAACAAAAAAGATTTTAATGTGTTGAATTTTTGCATCTGCCTAATAAACATCAACCAGGTGCGTTGGTTTCTTTCATTCTTGCTTTTGGGCAAAAGTCTCAACCTTGTTTTAAAGAAGGAAGAAGACCATAAAAAGTGAGCATTAGTCAAACTAAAATGTAAAAATGGTTAAGAGACCTTTACCCTAGAAAGCATTACGAATAAACTGGTGCTTGCAACGTTTTGCAAGCTTTACTTTGCACATTTAAACCACTTTAAATAAGAAAAAACAAATCTTGTGAGCACAAGCAGCAGCGGCCTGTTGCCATGGCATCGTCACAACATCATCACATCTTAGATATCTGAAACAAAAGTATGAACGTGTTGCAATCAGATGGATGTATTTCATATGAATAAACTATGAAAACCTCCCCTTTTTACTGCATAGATCTGACAATGACAACAGTGTAACATTGGTGAAAAGATTTTACTCTAAGTGTATCATCCTCCTTGTAATTCTGGATGGTAACTTTTACAACATAGCCCCCCCTTTTTCCGCCCCTTTTAGTCTACTGGAGCCCGCGTAATCCTGGATAGCCTTCCTCGCTCTTGGGTGCAATGGTGACTGCCTCCTCTGATAACTTTGAATCGGTTTCCCTGCAGCGCTGGCAGTCTACATGCCTTGCCAATCCCCCCCACCTCCCTCCTCCGCCCTCCCCTTTCCCCCCTCATAGCCAGATGAGCGGCCTTGCTGGTTTATTAATCCCTTTCTCCTCACCATGCATGCAGATGAATTTTAATCAGCCTTCTTAACCTCTTCATATGCTGTAGGATTTCTTTACAAATGCACAGAAGACACGTGATGTGTGCTCACACATGCCACAAAAACAAAAAAAAGAGAGAGAAAACACACACACACATACTGGGGGCGGCTCCTCTATCACCTTCTTCCTCTCGTTTTACGATTGGTTTCAGCTGAGGAAGTCCTTCAGGCCTGTGAGTATGAACGTGTGTGTATTTCTATTTTTTTCTGCTATGTGCATATGTGTGACGTTTTACTTAGAATAGAGCAGAGCAGACACACTCAGTGCAGCTCTCAGTCACTCTAATAAAATCATCTCAGGCTACATTAATCCCTCCTGAAGGCCACTGTCAAAATAACAAACAGCTGGGATTCTTTAAAGAGAGCTATCTGCCTTGGACAGGTGAGAGACGTGTCAGCGCTTGTGTGTCTGCATGCTTGTGTGTGTGTGTCAGCGCGGCGCTCCAATGTGCTTCAAAACTGTGTTTTTCAAAGGAAGATGCTTTTTTTTTAGCTTCACCGGGAAGTGCATTGGACTTTTACCTCCTCTCTCCTGTTTGGGGCAGATCCCCTTGGCCGGCGTCATCCTCCTCTCTTCATCCTCCTCTCCTCCAGGGGTCACCTGGATGCCAATTTCTACCGGAATGGACCCTCTTCCCAGCTCCAGCGACCTGGCCCTTGGAGAGATGGGAAGGCCCATAACACCACCAGCTTCCCCATGTTTGGAGAAGGAACCTGGTCCGCTGCCGGGCCCTCGACACAGACGCCGCTTGTGATCAATGAAAACCAGAATGTCACCGAGGGGAAAGTTGGTCTGGCACTGGCCGCAGGTCAACAGGTCATGCTCTCCTGTTCCCAACCTACGAGGGCTGGGAGTAGTCGGTTCTGGACATGGGGATCCTGCCCCTGAGTCATGATTGACTTCTGCTGCAAAAGAAAGCAGAAGAAAAGGTTGTCAGTCCTCATGTATATGTGTTTTTTTTAAAGAAATACAGACATAGATGCAAAAACATGGAGGAAAACCCAGCGAGGTTTAGTCATTCCTGAAACCATTACCTGATAAAAGCTGTTCCTGCCCACCACACAAGGTGATCATTGCGTTCAAAATTGTGTCACTTTCAAGGCATGAAACAGCGCTGCTGTAAAGCTACAAACACCTGCATGACTTATCCGTGAGAGATCTGCGTAGGTGGGACTCAGCACTTACATTACATGTTTATGTGTGCCTTTGTATGTGTGTATCTGCCTGTGTGTTAGTGTGGCCAGGAAGCTAGTCATCTCACAGTGCAGGCTGGGTTTCCGGTGAGGGCCTTTGTAGCTCTGAGCTGTCACTGCTAGATGGCTGCCTACACCACGTGGGAGCCCAGCTTGCACAGAACAAAGTGTAGCGAGGCCACATCTACTAGCATGTGTGCATATGTGTGTGTGTTTCAGTGTGTAAGAGAGGGAGAGGAAACATAAGGGAGGGAAAAGAGAGTGTGTGTGCACATGAATGGATCAGGACTCAGGTGAATTTAAACAGTGTATTCTCCACAGACAGAAAATCTATAAAGCCAAACCGGGGTCCTGTTAAGAGAGTAAACCTCATTCTTCACAGATCTGACATGGTCATTAATAACCATTACACATTCTTCCCTTCTTCCTCCCCTATGGCGTCTGACTTTGTCCCTCAGCTTAACATAAATCCCTCATGGACGACTTCCTTTTTTTTTTTCTTTTTAAAACACTACCCTGATGTACCAGTATAAAGATGCGTCCTCTTCTTAAGAGCCAGGAGGAAACCTGAAGCTCCAGAGACACTGAGGGGCGTCTGAGTGAGCGGGTGTCCAGGGAGAGGTGTTGATGCCTGGGAGCGAAGCGCAATGGTGCATGCCTGTATCTGCTGCTTCTACCGCTTCTCGCGCTGGCATCCCCGTCCCCTTATATTTCTCTTTTTCTCTCCTATTTCTCTCTTCCTCCAAACATGGCACCCTAATGATTGCAAAGATTAGACACAGAGGCTGCATGCTCATTTGTGTGTGTTTGTACAGTTATCAGAGCAGGGATTCTAAACTCTCTTATCACCAATCTCAAACCGTCAGGAAGTATTGCTTCTCTAAACTCTCTGTCAGAATAGTTAAAGTCAGGGGAAATTCTGGCTGTCATCTTCATCATCATCATCTTCTTTTATCTATTTCTACTTTTACTAATATTTCTTTGCAACTAAAACCCCACCACCATCTCCCAACAACA
This sequence comes from Pseudomugil tenellus, assembly GCA_037177515.1. Taxonomy (NCBI): domain Eukaryota; kingdom Metazoa; phylum Chordata; class Actinopteri; order Atheriniformes; family Pseudomugilidae; genus Pseudomugil; species Pseudomugil tenellus. Next base: position 5,506,694 of record JBAMHX010000025.1, on the reverse strand, counting down.
ATTTTCCAGGCCTAATCACCCATCCACCCACATATACACTCACAACACACACACACAAGTTCCAGTCCTCTCAATTCACCCTGGAGTGATGATCCTATGCCAAATATCTTTTCTCTAAATGGCGATGGGTTCCTGGATCCTTGCCAAATAATTTCCATCTCATAATCTTTGGCGGCAGAGAAGGAACACAAACACATATTTACCTACAGTTCACAGCTTGTGACCATAATTCACATGAAGAAGCGTTCCAGAGCTCTCCCACAAGCCTATGTAACCATGCACATAAGGCGTGCACCGTGCATATAAGCAGGAATGTGCAGAATAGCTACCCGTTCTCGTTTCTGACTTTGAAAACAAGACAGGTGGCATGAGGAAAAAAAAAGAAAGAAAAAGACCGTCAAGTCGAAGAGCTGACAGACACCTGGGAGTTTGAGCTTGTCTGTCTATTTGTCTATTTGACTGAGAGACAAATAGAATAAGGCCTGTTTGTTAAGCTGTGTTAGAGTAGCATGGCCTGGGGGCGAAAGGCAGTAAATTAGCAGGAGTTGGCACAGCGACTACAGCCCTGGAATAGTAGTCGGACATCTTCTCAAAACCGCACCCCTCTCTGAAACCCGCGCTTCATTCTATCCTGAGGCTCACCTGTGAGAAAGAAAACATGTGTGCAAGAAGAAACCGACTGTGGAATGCTGACTGGAAAGAAAAAAGATTTTAAAAAAAAGAGTAACCTTGGACACAAACATGGTGAAATGGAAACAAACACACAAAAGAATAACACACTAATGTAGCCTATCATGGTGACAGACAGTGTCTAATTCCCCCTGTATAAACTCCTATGTGAGAGGAACATGCTTGATAGGTAAAGGAGCATAGCTGACGCACTGTCAAACATGCCATCGCAGAGAGGGCGTGATGATAGCAGTGAAACCCAGCTGTCTAACACGATACCACACATACGTTTATTCCTCTCTCTTAGTCTGTGTCTTTTTCACACATGGAGCTGCGTTCACCCAGTGACAGTCCTGCTGCTCTGCCTTATCAAGTATGAGTAAAGTCAGGCAGCCTTAGAGCACCCCCTATCAGTTTGATGAGGGGAGAGTGAGTCAGTCACTCCACTGCTGCCTGCTGCCGTTGCACACTGCCACTGCACAATATGTACCAGATGGGAAACACTGCTTAAGACAATGGGCCTCTTTCAGCGAAATTTTCCATTTATGTAAAAGGTTAAAAAGGAAAGAAAATAAATATTCAAACCTCTGGCCATGAGAGCTTTTTACAGTTGTGGAATTGATTCATTCACAATTTTAATTGCAAATTTTAGACTCCTCTTTGTGTACTTTGGTTACTGTTTGCATTGTAATTATACTGATACAGAGGCTGATAAATAAAAATTTGTATAATTCTGGCCACACTTTTCTAATAATCCCAGAAATCTGTAACTAAAATGCTCTTCTGAATCTGACAAGTGCTTTATTGTCATTACACCTGACGTAAAGAAGTTTTATATATAAAAAAGGGAAGATTTTCCATTTCCACTGTAGTAAAATATTCTCTTTATTATCCAGAATTTGATTAAATGCTTCAGATCAGCATTAGGCAGAAAGTATAAAATTATTTATTTTCCAATGACACTTCAGTCCTGGCCTCACACAACGCTTTAATACCAGCTGCGTCGAGGCCACGGGCTCTTGGTAATGACAGCCGACCAGACTCCATGGGTTCAGACCTGTCTCCCTGTCTTTGTCCCATTTGCTCAAAAACACATACGCACAAACTCTCAGCCTCATGAGTAAACCCCACTGGGAAAGTCGGGTAAGATTCACGCTGCCATTGAAAATAAATGACACCAGCAACATTGCAGATGGTTGCAATCAAAAATTCAAACAACAAGCGGCCTCGCTTAGCCCATTCCTTTTTCTCAGCTGCAATTGCCAAGGAGAGCTGCAACAGTGTGCGTTGTGTAAGGCCAGGCCTGTGTGTTTAATTATCTTATCACCATTTAATCTGCTGCAGTCTCATTCCTTATCATAAATCTTAGATTATCAGCCTGAAAGTGAACAAAATACAGCTTTGCAGCTGACTGTGACTTGTCACTAAATCACCATAAATGACTTGCAACCTATGAGGGATGACATGTGGAGATGTGTAAATCAAATTTGGCAAACTATTTTAAAGATACAATAATAAAAAGAAGCTTTTCAGCATTGCAAAACTTGCTGAATGTGTTCAATAAGGAAAGAAAGAAACAACTGAGGACACTAAATCATAAATTGCTCTTCAGCTATCTCCTGTGAGATTATCATCCAGTTACCACAATGTGTGCGAATATTTACTGTGGTGTTGCATACGGTGGGTTTCTCCCAATCACTTGACAGCCATATGGTACAAATAAAGAAGAAAACATTAACTGTTTCACAAGTAGCATGCCAATTCCAAGAGTAAACAGTTATCGTGAGGCGTTTCCGTAGACGGATCCAGAAAAGGATTCTCTGCAACAACGCTGACAATTACACTGCAAACACACCAGTCTGAATACAGGAGACCAATGAGCCCAGTCGCTCATATGCTGATTTGTGAATATTAGCAGTACAGGTCTCTTTTAGTCGCAGATGTGGCTGCTTGCTGAATCTCTCAGCCTGAAAAACCCACAGGGATGTTCTCTCTGTAAGAGTATTAGGAAACAAAGGATCAGCTGTAAACTGAAGGTCAGATTCAACACAGACAAAACAGCTCGTTGGATGCGATTTGTTCGAGGGTGAACATACATGCTTTGCATGTGGTCATGCATTTTGAGTGTGACTTGTGCAGTTTCACAGCAACGTCAAATCTGTGTGTGCTGCTGCTTGTTGTGGTGTGCATACTTGAGCACTGAGTGCTTTCGTTGCAGCTGAAAGTCTCCAAGAAGCTTGGCCGGACGAGTTGATTTCCAGCACTGCCTTCCACCAAAATATGCTGATATTCAGGTTTTGTGTACTTCTCAAGTAGAGCATGACCTATAAGGCCTCATTGGCTGCAGGGCACGATGCTGTGCTCAGTTGCGCCAAACAACCCCTGCTTGATTTATCGGCAGCTTAAAGAAAATCTGCATTATTACTGATACAAAAAGACACCTTGTGACAGGGTTTGACAGTTGATACGAAAAATGTTTAACTCCAGAGCCAACTTGATGTTGAAATATTGCTATAATATATATTGAAAACAACTCAGGGTTTTCTTTTTCTTTCTTCCAATACCAAAAGCTCAGATTAGATTAGTTTTCCACGGCACTCCACAGATCTCCCGGGCCTCAGGTGGGATCCTGGTCCTTTCCAGACCTACCCATCTTAAGGAAACAGCCCACAGCAGCATGCTGCCTCCAGCTGCTGAACGATAGGTGCATCAAACGCTTACCAGCCATAACAGCTTCTGGTACCAGTATTAGGATTTCCTGCATGCCTGCTAAAGATTATGCAAATAGAAGTGCATTTCTGCACACGTTGTTCTTTCTGATTTCCTTTTGTTTCTTAAACTGTTTAACATCTAAAGTTTGCTTTTGCAATTCTCTTCAAAAAACCAGAAGAAACTTTAAAAAAACTGCAAGTCCAGTTTTTCCTTAATCTTAAACTTGTGCATCTCAGGTCTTGTCAATGCTTGAGGCCGCAGCTCAACAAGAACAAGAATGTTTATCATGGGAAAGAACATGTATTAAGTTCAGGGCCTTTTAAAATTACCCAGCTTTTCAGCTACTCTCTATTTTCATCAGTTTTACATGATTTAGCTAAAAAATAAAATATTTATCAGCATTTAGAGCCGTGATCATTGTGTGGCTTTTGCAACCGTCATAATGGCGGGTCAGAGGCGATTAAAAAGAACAAAAAACCTGAATCCTTAGGATCTTTGCATCAGTTCGGACAAGAAGAATTAAAAGCTAATCTGTGACAGCTAATTATCAGTGCAATCATTGTAACTGTGTACATTCAGCAGCACAGCTTCAGTGTAAAGAATCTGCTGACTGTACAGCAGGTGTTCTAAGCTTTTGAGTCACTATTAAACAAAAGATGTCAAACTCTCAGACTCTTAGAGTTCAACCAAATTCTTACAAGGTTAGAAAACATAAAGAGTTTTACTAAATAGTATGATTCGCTTATTTGAGATAGATCATGCAGACAAATCGTTGTAGAACTTCGGGAATTCACTTTTAATTGCCTGACTGAATAAACTGTCAACTCAATAATATCACTAGAAAACTGCTTTTAAAAAGCTCTAAAATAACAATAAATAGCTTTTTGAATGTAAAAATTCACAGAGTGGATTTTAGATTGCTCCTCATTTTTAAAATTACAGCATAATTGTTTCAAGAGAGACCTCAGCAGAAGACACGTAAGAGCAAGAAAGAGTAAGTGAAATGGATAGATGTAAGAGGGTGAAATTCACCTCAGCGTTTTCAATACACACAAAAACAAACTGTTCAAAGATTACATCATGAACTTCTGCAATGAATTACCCAGATTAGGCCTGTATGGAATTGGATTTAGGCACGAGGAGCCCTGGAAGATGAAGGTTAGATTGATATAATTGATTTGAAATTGGATTATGCGACTTTTTAATCATGTGTCCCGCAAAGTCCCTGCAGAAGATTATCTACCATTTTCAAATATTGTTTTTCTTATTTATTCATTAATTTTATTTATTTATTTATCACAGTTCTGTGGAGCTCCAAACAAGCTTTAAAAATCAAGTTAACCAAATAAATAAAAGATTAATAAAAAAAAAAGTTCGGATTATTTATGCGTGTGTGCGTGTGAGAAAGAGTGTGTGTGAGAGAGGAAGATGTTTTTCCTTATCCGTGTTTGCAGAGGTAATTATTTACACGGTTTCTTTTCACTGAATTCTTCAGCTCAAATTTATATAGATGCACATAAAAAATAATAACAAAAGTGATATGTTCTATCTGAAATTGAATATGAGAAAATAGACGTGAATTTAAAAAAAACAAGACAATCCAAATTTGAACTATTTTTGCAAAATCAAAAAATAAATATTTATGACATGCCTCATAAAAGAACACACAAACAAACACACTTTTTAACTAGGAAATCGGTGTTGTGATGAAATGCTGGATTACACGCTCAGCGCACGTGCTTGCTTCCTTGCAAACACACTCGTACACACAGTCGAGCCAGACACCCCCATTATTGCAGTTGTCATAAGATCCCCTCTCGTAGTAAAGTCCTAAGTAGTAAACACTCCTGGTTTGTATCCATTTCTAAATAATAATAATGATAATATTGATTAAAATAAACTTGCAAGAACTTGAAATGAAGATAAATTTAGCTATAAACGAAAACATTTGTAATTTCTCACATGCAGAAGTTTATTTTCACGTAATAGTTTTTATTAGCTTGCTTGTGCGGCTTAAAGTCTTAAAAACAATGTCTTATCAATTAATTGTTTCTATATTCTTTTAGATTGTATGCTTTCAAGAAATCAGAATAAATAGTCAGAAAATAAGAATTTTAATAATTCCGAAATCATTTTAAAGAATAAGAATATCTTTTAATAGAGAGTTTGGAAGAAATAAAACTCACCTTGTACTGTCTCCCTGTGCGTCAACGATAAGTGCTGCGGGTTCACCTGCTTGCGACGGGACATTGCCCCGGCATTTACTCTGGCATCGCCCGGTGAACGGCACTTGGATTCGGCTTGAACCGTGATGTCGGTCCCCTCTGGATCACAGATGACCAGATCTCCCTCCTCCAATCGGATCCCAGCTACTGTCAGTCTTCACTTAAGTTTCACGCACGCTCGGGAGGTGAAAGAGTCGGACAGAAGCGCGACAAGGACGGGGGACCACTTTGTCCACGATGCCCTGCGGCGTCTTCGGAGGAAGCAACACCTGGATCGGAGAAGCCAAAGTGTAGTTTCTCTTATTTTATAGGAAGAGGCGGCTACAAGCTACCGATGAGCCGCTGCGTGTGAAGGTTAAGTTTAAAAAAAAAATGTTGCAACGAGCTTTGGATATATAAAGATCCTGGACTGCCCACCTCTGCAGCGACCCCGATGACAGTTGAAGTAAACAGTGATGAATGGATACTTGCTTCTGTCCTTCCTCCTTAATTTTAAAGGTAGAATTACAATATCTGGGGTCAAATAGCAGCTGGTTACTCTAGTCTATGGTTCCCTACAGTCCTTCGATCTCTGCAGTGGTGCGCTAAAATGACCCTTTGGCACTAACTCCTCCTGCGCGTTTTGGCATCGGTGAGCGGAGCGGCAACTCTTTGCTCAGATGGCAGTAGCCTCGTTGATTGAGAGAGAGAAAAGGGAGAGAGAGAGAAAGAGAGAGAGAGAAAGAGAGATACACACATATAGAAAGAGAGAGAGAAAGAGAAGGGGGGGCGAGAGACCAGGCGCGCAGACCAGACACCTCCTCCTTTTCTTCCACAAAACTGAGGTCCAATGTTTCTCAGTTTCCTCGGCTGTTCGGGCTACTTCTTGTTGACTCACGCAATGAAAGATGCACTGTTCTCTGTTCGGGGGGGACCACGGGTCTATGTGTGCGCGCGCGCAGGCTATAGCAATACAGATTGTGTGCGTGTTTGGACTTGCCCGTGTGGCATGGGGAAGGATATTCAAGTTCAAGTGCGTCCGTGTCTTATGTTAGACAGAGGACCAGACACAACATCGGCGGATGGGGGGGTAAAAAGCTCCCCAGCGATGAGCTCTGCGCTCAACTTACTTTACACATTGGCTCACGGTGTCTTGCTTTTGAAGCCGTGTCCAGTTACTTCCGAGGAAATCCCCCCTCTAACCCCTTTTTCTATCCAAAAGAAAAAATAATAAGTAGCTAAAATAATAACAAAAAATTCTAATCACTCTCCTCATTCTCTGTTGGCTGTTTTCTCATTTTAACTAGTTCATCTTTCACATATTAACAGATATGTGACATATAATCCTCACCTGGACCTCACGTGCTGAGCCTGTACAGTCAAACTGGACACATTATTGTAGAATGAACACTTCGGCTGCAGCTAATCCAGATGAATAAAAGTGTGAAGCACATATTTCCACAAATGATATCACAATCGGGGCAGCATGCTGCAGGTTTGTTGTTGGGACCGTTTAAGCATGCTGTGAGGCAACAGTACCCTCTGTTGGCACAGTGAGGAGAGATAGACCTTTTAGGAGGTGACACCTTAAAGCATTAACATACTTTAATCTTAGTTTATAGAATGAAGCCTACTTAAACTGTAATCTATACAATTCAGAATCCAGGAGAGTCCTTAAAGTAGCTCAGGGTAAGTCAGAGGCAATTAAATGCACTAATGGGCAATCACTCTACACACTCTTTACTGTGCTCTTTTGCTGATAAGAGCTTAACAGCGATGGTGCACCAAAACCTTCCTATGCAGTTCAAACTTGTGCAGTGCTGTAATTTGACTGCAACGCATTGTTGAGTAAAAGTAAAACCCTCTTATGGCCATTTAAAGTTGACACTACTTGCTGGTGGATCAGCAGAGATGCACACAGTCATATAGCAGGACATTTTACAGCCTGCCATTAATAAAACATGCTGGGCAATTTTAAGAGCATTAGAAGTTTGATTGCTTCAGGGTAGGCCTAGGGGACTTTCAGGACAGTAATTATTTATATAAATGAAATGTCATCTCGGCTCTGGCTCAAGTAGACATAACCTCAGCAGATGCTACATAGAAACACAACACAACAGCTTTCTTTCACAGATCAACCAAAGCATTTTGTCGAGTATGATGTTACATAATGAAATATCACTTTTCTGCTTTCTGCTCGTCTTCAGATCGGAGCCAGGAGAGCAACAGCAAGCCTTGGACATACAGGATGCAAAAGGAAAACATGATCATGAGTTCACACGCTCGCCCTTTTGCCATCTCTGCTGGCTGCGAGCAGCTCCTTGATCCCCAACCCCTGGGTTTCTCAATAATACATCAACATCTCCATTATAGCTTGTATCTGCAAGCTCCGGGCAAAAGCAGTTTAAGCTGGGGTGCATTGGGCCAACATTTGCCTGGTTGTGGACACAGGAAAGGTTTTAAGTCCAGAGTGTTGCCTCTGAGGAGACACATGTCTCGGGTGGTGAGTGTCATCACTGAATAAGTAGAGAACCTAAACGCACCGCAGGGCAACATGTTTGCCAGGACTGCGCTGAAATGGAAGTTTTGCTCGGCTAACACGAGACATTATGTTCAACTTCAGTCTCTTTTTGTAAAACCGTGAGGATTTAAGCAGGTTCCACACACATTATTCATGTAAAAGAAACTAAATGTGCCCAGTGAAAAAGTTTAAAAGTGTACCTCTTGCACATGAGTGGACAAGTGGATGCAGCTTGGAAGACTTTTATTCTGGGTCACATCCTTCTTTATATCGCATTCCATTTTTCATACTTTCCCGTTCCCCATCTGCATAGCATCTAAAGCAAATGAAAATTACATTAAAATGGTATCTTAAAATAGAGAAACATATATGAAGGTATATGATACACATTGTGAGAACAAGCAGGGTTTTTGCGTTGAGGTTAAATGTATAAACCCCTCAAAAGAGCCATTTTGATGTGATAAACCACAATGTGACAGGGCTGACATAAACAATGAAACGTCCACTCCAGGAGAGCTTGTGGTAATGTGAATATTGCTGTGGGATTTGCTTATAGTCGCTGCTTCATTATGCAATGTTTAATATTAATAAAGAAAGTATAAGTATATATTATTCATAAGCTGATTTACTGTCCTTGGTGTGTGTGTGTGTGTGGATTTGAGTGACAGATTGAGATGCTCCCTTGCTACGGGCAATACAACTAGACAAGGCTCTTACTTTTCTACAGGACTCATCCTGACAATTTCTCCCACAGTTAAGAGGATTTGTCCGAGCAGGGGTGAATATATAATGCATGCAGATTCCCAGTTTTAATGTGGACAGAGTAAATGATTCAATGCAGGAGTAAGACCAGAAGAGGAAGAAGGGGGCACAAGACGTTTCTTGGGATCTATTTCTAGATGTAGCATGTAAAGCAGACACAAAGGGAATTCTAAAGCTTTTTGTTATACTTGTGCTTGGTGTAGCTACTTATATGTATGGAAAATTATTTTTAAAGGAGGTTGACTAAATTGACCAAATTAGGGATACGATGGAAGCCACTAGTTGTATGTAAGTTTTTATACATATTTTCAAAATCAAACTTTTGAATTTAGTTAATAAGAAAGAAAAATAACACATCATTTTGTTTATTAGTGATAAACATTTAATATTTTAAACTGATTTAAACAGTATCTTTATAGACAAATATCAGTTATCCAGTCACATAGAAGCCAATTTTATTTAAATAAACTTACATAATGACATCTGGGGAATTGCTGAGTAAACTATTAAACTGTTATCCATAAAGCGAGTCTGTTTAACTTTTTTGATCATTGAGGCTAATTTCAGAAACTGGCAATGTAATAAACACTTTAATTTGTGGCTTCTTTTAATCATAAAACATTATTTCATCTAAACTTTCATCGTCATAAATACCAGAAATATTCTGAACATAAGTTTAGCATCTCGTGTGTATTTAGATATAGGAAAACTAAAATGAAATTATCAGACTTGATGTTTAAATTTTCACTGTGCTTGACAATATGCAGCCAACAGATACACTTGTGCTGTGGGAAAATACTTAAACAAAGAGATATCTCAAGATAAAGCAAACAAAATTGTTGATTAAGTTTGTTGCGTTGAGGTTTACGATATTTTATCTAGATGACTGCGTCTATTGAATGAAAAAAAAAGAGAAATGAAACCGAAATATGACGATGCCTGACAAATCCCACGAGTGATTATTTGTCTCTCTCTAGTGGTCGTTTTTTAAAACAGGTTTTAATGATGGTCGCTAAAAAGGAAAAAAAATATAATTACAATGATATCTCATTACGATAATTCAATATAAATAACAGTTAGTGTAATATATAACTAAATCATATCATAATACAAATGGCTGAAAAAGTACAAAAGTAAATCGCTACCACAGCGCTCCGTGTGTACGTCATGACGTTGCTGACGTCGTGCAAAATGGCGGTGCCCTTGTTACAATGGGGATTGAGGTTCTTCACTTGTTAGCCAACTTATTGTAATAAAAAGCAAATTATTCTAACGTCTGTCCATTAAAAGGGTTTATTCCAACGCCTACATGATAAAGGTAAGTCTTGCGTTGAATAGAAAATAGCTGTAGGATGTACAGGATGAATTCTAGCCACTTTTATAGATTGTAGTCTTGTAGCCTCATCGTTTCTCGAAGTTTGCTAGCCTTGATTAGCTAGCTGAGCGACGCTAGGGAAAGAGTTTCACCTGCTTGGATGCCATTTGACCTCCTTTTATTTCTTACGTTTAATAATCTTTCGCCTACTATGGTGTTTTAGCAACTACAATACATATTGCTTACCTTATTGTAAATATATACAAACTAGTTATTTAGTCATACAAAGCTAAACTGAAGAGACAATCTATGAGTAACAAGCTGTTAGCACTTTGGTGTGCTAACTGATTGGGCAACTGATTGTTCGCTGTATCCAGATCATTTTGGTTTGTACCAATGGTGTGTACATACAAAAAACGTGGTTGGCGCTGGTTATCGATCAGTGTAGTGGTTCTGATAGACTGCGTCAAACGATGGTGAAGTTTTCACACTGAAATGATAGCCTTACAGTAGTGGAGTACCTATGTCCATTCTTCAGTCAACAGAATTACTAATGTCACGAGGTGACATCGCCAAGTGACATATTATCACTAAATGTAATACTATAATATCCAAAACTGTCTCAACATTTCTTTTCATATGTTTATTGGCAATCCTGAATAATGCTGTTGTTATCTCTTCAGATGGAGCTAGCTTTGAATGATCAACTGAAGTTAATAAACATTTTATTATATGATAATGTATTATATTTTAATAAGACAATTAGCTAATTAACACAATAACTAATTTTTTATATGTTTTTCATCCATAAATCGTAATTGGTAGGGCAAAGAGAAACTAAAGTTGTCAAATGAAATTACAATATCTCATGGAGATTTAAAAAATTGCAAGATTATTACTCTAATAACTAGCTTGATTTAAGTGCTTTTAATTATTTACATAATGACAGTAATTCAGAGTATATATTATGTTATAACATTGCCAACGGCCTCTACATGAACTTAAAAAGAGACAGCTTCTGATCTGAACAGGGCGATTTCAGTGTTTTTACCTAACTGCACAATAAATACAAGCAATTTAAAGAAAAAAATGTATTGCAAGTTGTTTTCTTTAGCAGTTGTTTATGTGACTTTATTAATTTTAAACGCCTAAACATGTAAAACATTGAGGCCATTGCATTGAAAGTTGATGAGTAATTATTGTTGTGTTTTGGCAGTCTAGTGCAGCAGGTCCATCCACCTCCTCCCCTCAATCAATGAAGGAATCCAAGGAGAATGTGACTGGCCAAGCAATTCTGGACCACATCAAGCCATGCTGGTACTGGGACAAGAAGGATTTAGCCCACACTCCGTCTCAGTCTGAGGGCCTCGACCCAGGCACAGAGGCACGATATCGGAGGGAGGGAGCCCGCTTCATATTTGATGTGGGGACCAGACTTGGCCTGTATCCTTCATGGCTGTAATACGTTTAAGTTTCATGGTGGTATAGCCTTTTACACAGTACTGGTCTTATTTATGTAAGAATCCTTAACTGTCAGCAGACATTATGACACACTGGCAACTGGCATCATATATTTCCATCGTTTCTACATGTTTCACTCCTTCAAGCAGTTTCCCAGATATGTAAGTTCAGTTTGTGGTTATCTTTAGTTTCGTTTGTATTACTGGAGGCCGACTAAATGTGGGGGATCATTGTGATTTGTGTTTCTGCAGGTCACAGGTGCTTGCTGTCTTTTCCTGGCTGGAAAAGTCGAGGAAACGCCAAAGAAATGTAAAGATATCATCAAAACAGCCCGCAGCTTGCTGAATGATGTGCAGTTTGCCCAGTTTGGAGATGATCCAAAGGTGAAGTTTTGTTTTTGTTTTTTTTCCATACCTGTGTTGAGCTTTTTTGTTTTAAATGCTTGCACATAGTAAATTATTTAGATATGATGTGTGATTCCCTCTCAGTTATGCTTTATAATGATGTAAAAGAAATTCTAGCAAAAGTTAAAACAGTGCACAAAGTAAACGATTTTCAGCCAGAGCCTTACTGTAATTACTTTATCTGCTTTCTGATAGAATTATGGTTTATCATGTAGTACAGATCACTGATCCTCATGACTTTGTTGGTTCTATTCTGGACAAGTCTCAAAAGTTTAATGAAATAAAATATTGAATTAATGCACATATTTATTATTTCACTTGGCTGTAAAAATAGATCATGTCACTGCCCGCCAGTGTCTTTAAACGTCTCATTCCAGGTTTCATAATTGTAAAAGTTAGATATAATAATATATAATATATATATCGATCAGTGATATATATAATAATATATAATAATCCATTGTGCCCATCGCTAATATTTTTTTTTTTGCCAGAGTACCTTCTGCAGCAGAACCTACTGGGCCTACTGGTAACCATTTCAGAAATGATCCGTTTACTGATCAACGGTGCAGATTTCAGTTTTATGTTGTGCAACCTCTACCTGTAGTGTCAAACTGAAATAATACAAAAGAAGTAAAGCAAATGTAAAGCAACATTTCTAAAAATGGTCTTTTCAAGGACCCATGATTGTGCATTACCGATAGGTTTCCCTGATTCTTTGATACAATGCCGTCAGCTACAGCTTATAGGAAAGTTTGTTATAAAAAAGTGTAAGCAGTGTAATAATAGGCCCGCCTTTGTCTTTGAATATTATCAGTAGATGAAGCGTAACATAAACAGCAACTTCCTGTTATGCACTGCAGGGATTTTTAATTTCGCTTTTGACTCGTCTATATTGTGACGAAATCTCATAGAACCTGAGTTGCCCCCTCTCTGCACACACACACATACACACACTCACACACACTTATTGAACTTGACTTTTGCAGCAAGTACCTCCATCTATTGAGTTCAACACCCGGCTCTTAAAATCTTGCAACCACACCAATTATTAACACAACAAGACTGCATATTTGCATAAACAAATGAACAATTTAACATTTAATTTAACTTTTTCCTGACTCTTCACCAACTGGCACAAAACTGTCCCTTGTCAAAGTGCAGCAACCTTAGTGAGCTTACTGATGACAGATGATTGGAGTCTTCTATCATCATTGACAGGAAGCAGCCGCAGAGACACCACAACCTTGTTTTCTCACCTCATTGTTCGCCATCGTTCTGCACATTTCAAATCATGCCTTCGGTTTTGTCTTCACCACTTTTTTAGCACAAGTTTCACATTGAATGGGTTGCATGAGTCATATTTGTATATTGATACAGATTTAACACAGATTAAACGATAGTGGGTTCACACTTAAATTTCCCACATTCATAGAAAAAAAATAGTTGCCAAGTTGTAACATTCAATGTTTTCCATGTTGATTTTAAATGATAGTTTCTCTTATGTAGGTGAGAATAAAACACATCAGCAATATACTGGTTGTCTTTAATGTTTTAAACTGAAGTTGATGCAAAAGCTCAGATTATAATTGTATCTTTGCAATTTCAGATGCAAAATTCTTGCAACATGGTAGCTTTAATATTGCTTTTTTTTTTTTTTTTTTTTACAGGAAGAAGTGATGGTGTTGGAAAGAATTTTGCTCCAGACTATCAAATTTGACCTCCAGGTGGAGCATCCCTACATGTTTCTGCTACGCTATGTCAAGCAGCTCAAAGGTGGGATAAGAAAAATAGGGCAGTCTGAACTCTGACAGTGGGAACCAGTAAAAAGCAAGATGCTGTTTTATCTCCATAATGTAGGAGAGAAGAATAAAGTGTGCAAGGTGCTGCAAATGGCCTGGACTTTTGTCAATGACAGGTGAGCCAACAACACCACACAGGTTGCCAGTTTCTGTCGCTAATTGTTTTTGCTGTTGTTGTTTTTTTTCTGTTTCATATGTTGTACAAACAATTGCATTCATTGTTATTAACGTAATGGCTTTCATATGTGTGCTGGTTAGGATATGCTATATTTTCTGGTTTATGGAGTCTGTGTTTGATAAATTTATAGAGTGCTTCATATAGTGTGTAGTTTAATATTTGATGTCTCTTTTAAGGTTCCAGATTTTCATTTTGAAAAAATTTTGCAGACATAGTTCAGTGAATATATTAACCACTGTGCATGTGTGTGTCATTGGCAGCCTGTGCACCATGCTGTCCCTGCAGTGGGAGCCAGAAATTATTGCTGTGGCTGTCATGTACCTGGCAGGGCGCTTGTGTAAGTTTGACATCCAGGAGTGGACTTCCAAGCAGCCAGCACGTCGCTGGTGGGAGCAGTTTGTCCAGGACGTCCCAGTTGAGCTGCTTGAAGGTGATAAAACTCACACTTTGATCTTTCTTTAACGTCCTCATAGAGTTTTCTGAACCACAACATGTCTCTGCTCTGCAGACATTTGCCACCAGATCCTGGACCTGTATTCCCAGGGAAACAAGCCCATCCCGCAGCAGATACAAGAGAAGGAGCGGACTATTTCCACCCCTGTTCCTCCAGTCCCACAGGGACAGCCGCCTGTCACCAACCCTCCTCCCCCACCACCCAAAAAGACCTCCCCTCAGGGTGGCAGCCCTGCTCGCCCGCTCAAACGTTCACATGTAAGCTTCACCTGCCAGAGGGACATTTTCTGTTGAATTGATCCCCATTTTTAGTGTTTTAAATTTGCATCCATTTGTTTCAGACTTCCCCAAAAGACGAACCAAAAGCTCCAGGTAAAGCATCTGTTGAAAAATCAGTATATACATTTTATTTTATTGATGTTTAATCACTAATTGATGTTACTAAAAGTTTACAAAGACTGTTGTGATAAATAAAAATCACACTTCTGACATGTGCATGTAGCGTAGCTCAGATTAGCATTTTATTAGCACATATTTTACATTTGATAGAATTCTTAACAAATAAAGTTTAGTAAATTCAATCTTGGACCATTAGCAGAACCAGTTGGATCCAAGATTCCCAGATTGGAGAGCCCCATGCCCCCGCTGCCTGCATCACAACCTCCCCCAGGTAAGCAGACTGTTTCTATATCTGCATGTGCCAAATATGGGTTTGAACTTGGGGCAGTGGGACCCCCTGCTGTGTGTTTGCCATCATTTAGGCTCATAATGAGCAGCAGCTTAAAGTCCTTAGTCTGCTTACATAATCCCAACTCGTCTGGACATTGTTTCAAATCACACGCATGCCCCTAAACTATCCCAGACCAATCTGATTAGTGCTTACGCCTCTTAATAAGACCACTTCCTGTGGGGGTAGTGGGGCAGTGTTTGCCCAGCTCCACACGACCTGTGAAGGGAAAGGTTATTAAAAGTCACACTGAAAGGAAGCAGCTTTGGGGAGATTATTAGTAAGATGGAGGTGAATTTCTAACACACCCTTTCTCTCCAGCTCCTCCCACAGAGGCAGAACCAGGAAGCGAAGCAGCCCCCCCACCCCCACATGCCCCACCACCACATCAGCCTCCTCCACTTCCCCATCGCCCTCCTCCACCTCCACCCTCCAATTACCTCATGTCCACTACAGGCTCGTACATGTCCGGAGAAGGCTACCAGAGCCTGCAGTCCATAATGAAGACAGAAGGTCCTTCTTACGCCCCTATGCCGCCCAGCTATGCACCTCCAATACCGCCGTATCATCCACATGTCTATCCACCACCTGCTGCACCACCTCCAGGCCCTCCTCCCTCCTCGTACCCGCCGCCTAACTTACCACCAACCTATCCTCCACCAGGCTATAATAGCTACCCCCCACCACCGCCTCCACGCATGCCACCAGGTCACGTACCTCCACCAGGGATAGGTCTTCCACCCACTGGGTACCCTCCTCCACCTCCTGTACCCCCAGGACAGTCACAAGTGCCCCTCCCGCCTCCACCTGGCATGCCTATGAACCGTGGTGGCTGGATGAGATGAGGCTGAGCTTTCTGGAGAATAAAAACAACCAGGATGTTGTCTTCTGGTTCCAAGCGAGGAAGGTGGAGCTGGTTCATCTTAAGTACAGCTGCGGAAGTTTTAAATGAGGTCTTGTAAGCTGATGAACTTGAAAGGAAAGAAGTGAGGTCTGGACAATTTTTGTTATGAGAACTACAAGATAAGTGAAGTCTCCAACCAGTATGTGGAGAAAATGGTGAAATGAGTGACTTCGGCATGTAGAGGATTGGACTCGTGCTCGGTTTCAAGACTTCACTGTAAACATTTTGTTGTCACACTTGCTGTCCTCCATTATTTCATTGTGAGATGTTACATTTTTGTTTAGGATGAAAATGGATTTAAGGGTAAGTCTTGTTATGTTTGAGTTTCCAGTCATTCTGCTTCCAGTTTACTGTATTTCCAGACAAACTGACAGAAAATTGGATTTTAAAAAGAACTGATGGCCGATTATGGAGTAGTTCATGCTGTAGTACTTTGCTTATATCATAAACCAAATTTTTATTTTATTCTGCTCCCAAAAATTTTTTTTCAAATACACTTGCTTAATTTTAATATTGTCATCTTTTTTTTTGTGAATCCACACTGCACACATAATTGAAGTACAAAAATGAAAATGTGTCAGATCAGCCATGTGTAACACTGGACTTAATGTGCATGTACACATTTTCATTTATACCAAGAGCTTCTATATGTGCCTTAGTCAAGCTTTTCTTCTCTTTAAACTCAGATTTGGTTTAGTTAACAGCTCTCATTACATTAAAGACCTGCTTTTCTTAAAGTGAGTTGGGCATCATTAGTGTCGTTGGGGTAAAAAGTTGATTGTGAAGTTGCAATCCTAATAATTCTGCACAAATTATTCTTTCAATATCCTTCAATAAACACAATACAGTGGAAGCTATAAACGGTCTCATAGTGGGTACAGTAGAACTCCATATAGCATAGCAAATGTGATATATAAAACCTACAAGTTAAATTAGTAACAGCAAACATTAAAACTTGGTGTGAATATTATCGGTGAGAGTTTCACATCTGCATCAGTCACATGAGTAAATGATGAGCTGAAGTCATGAGCCAGCTGCTTGTATTTTAATTTATTTATCTGATAATCCAGAAAAGATTACCAGAAGTATTTGGACATCTGGGATGTCCCAATTTCAATCTGTAGAGTTGAATATGCTGGGAAAGCTTTCCATAGGCCGGGTTTAGGAGTGTTTTGTAAAGTTGAGCACTGATATTGAGACTTTCTTCGCTCCAGTTCGTCCCATTCTGTGGTGTTCAGGTCAGGATTCTGTGCTTGACGGGCTGCATATTCAGGTGCTTAATTATATACACCTGTGGCTATGGAAGACGTACATTTGATTATTTATAGGTAAATCCCAATCTCTTTTTCCATATTTTAAGCTGCAACTGTAATTACTGCTTCATACCAGCAGAGGGCAGTCTCACTCAGCTGCTGGAATGGATGTCTGAAACTGAAGAAAAGACAGCACTTCACATCATCTTTAAGTAGTTTATTTTTTCCCAAATTTTTTTTTCCTAAAAGAGTCCTATTTCATCTTCTTTTCACCTGCCAAATGTTCATCTCAGTGAAATCCATAAAAAGTTACAGTCATGCTAGTTGCTACAGGAGTACACATGTATGTGCAGATACTAGGGTTCTGTACTTTGATTTTTAGTTCATAGACTGAAACAAACGAAGCTTCATTACAAAAGATAAAGGACAATCAGGTTCCAAATCAAAATACATTGAAAGAAAGTGTGGCACATCTCAAATAAAATGCCGTTTATTAAGTATTCAAAATTGTATCATGGCTTTAAACTGGTTCCTAGAAAAAAGGACACTTTTACTTTGATTACTTCTTTTTTTTTCTTTGATTCATTATTTAAGAGAGCAGAGGTCCATAACTGGGAGCCTCAGAAATGTTCTCATTTGGAACAAATAACACCAGAGATGGGAGAACTTGAGCCATCAGCCACTGAACAAACGTATCAGACAAATTTACAGATTTAGCAAACGTCAAAACTCTGGAAAAAAAGAGAAACTGTTCAGTTTCCGATGGCTCTCCAATCTCTGTTTTACACCCAGCAATAAATACATCGACAAACTAAGTTTGTTTATTCTGACATCAAGAAATACTCCTTTTAAAATGTTAGTTTCATGGTGTGGAGACATCAAGGGGAAGACTTACTTCTCTTATTCTACAAAAAAAGCAAAAAACAGAACATGCACTGCACGAACATACCTGCTGAATCCATGGCACCAAAAAGGAGCTAATCTGTTTTTCTTTGTTGTTTGTATTTCAAACTTTTCATGAGACAAATCTTTAAAAAAAAATTAACAGTCCCTCAAAATCTTATTGCAGTTAATGGGATACAGCTCTTCCTTTTTTTGTATGGATTCAGAAAGTGTCTTCAGCAGTCTTCAACCGTGTTGTAATCAGAGTTTAACAGTCCAAAAACTAAAGAAAAACAGCTGCAAAAGAGCCATTCAACCTCCATCCAACCACACAAACGCACACTCCGTCACAGATGGGTGAAGGTAAAGCTATAACCCTCCCAACCTGAGAAAATGATTGTCAAGCATGCGCACAGCATACAATTTTAGTGAATTTTACAAAGAAAGATAATTATCTGGCCAAAAATGAATGGCAATGGTAGATTCTGAATGGCCTTGACACATTTTCAAAGGTTACAGAGAGAAAGAATTATAATAATTATAATCCATCTGGAAGAGAATGTCAATAAAAAAAAGTTTAATACTAAAAGCAAACCCTTTTTAAGGTCTGGTTGTGTGTGCTTTGAAAACTAAATTGTTGATCACATGGCCACGCTAGAATACAAAATAGATAAAGTAAAATCAACAGTAATAATGAAGTAGTGCTATGTTTTTTATACATAATATACACAAGTTAACAGTGATCCCTAGATTATCAACAGACTGGTCTTTTGAGCAAAAGGTGCTAGATCACAGTGGGTTTCACTTGGATAACATTTTAAGAATGCTAATCCTAGTTATATTCAACCACTAAGTAGGTGGGGGGGGGGGGGGGGGTACATGTGACAGGAGCTGGGTTCTCTCTAGGAGCTCCTCTCAAAACTTCTCTGGACCTCTGTTGCCGGGAGACGTTTCTGCTCCCTGTGGCCTTCCCAGGACTGTGCTTGTAACCCTGTT
>JBAMHX010000025.1:5471619-5485210 GCA_037177515.1 Pseudomugil tenellus | reverse complement strand
CCCTCTTCGAATTAAAGACCAGGTGTTGTACTTACATTGCACATCTCTCTCACAATAGCCTTCTCTTTCTCACTGAGATCGTCTTCATAGTCCTCAGGAGCCTGCTTGTCCAAGTTCTCATGGACCTCCAGCACCTGAAAACATACAAAGAAAAGGAGGATTTTCAACCTCTGGAGCTAAGAAAAGGTGCTTCACTTCCTCTTACAGCGAGCTCAGTTTAAAAAAACTTTGTGAGGATAGATGAAATGATCACAGCGTTGCATATATTTGTGACAGAAATGTGTAATGGTGATCAGAAAACACAACTTCCCTAAAAGTCTAATTAGTTGACTGTTTTACCTTCATGGCATGCACCACTGCCTCAGGCTTTTGGACGCAGGACAGGTAGCCTGTGGCAGGAGAAGATTCACTGGTCGGAAGGCGGTTTGTTCCCTGCGGGGAGTGAAAAGAAAAGCGTGTTTAAGCGACTTGTGTCATTTCTGTCAGAAAGGCACACGCAGCAATAGCTTGGATGTAACTGAAGGGTGACAGAGGTTAAGAGTTGAGCCTAAACATCTGGAGGATATGCTATGCAGCCCGTCAAGCTCTTATCACATCTGCTGTCACAATGATCAACAAAGCTCTTCATCTGAGTTAAGACAGTCCTCCAGAAGTGTTTGGGATGAAAGAGAAGTTGTATTCATCCCAACTTATATCACCTTCACTCCCCATGCTCTCCTTCTCTGCTGTTCTTTCCCAGCTCTGCTACCTGCACAGTGTGATTTAACCCGGTGTGATGGGAGCAGCCAGCCACAAAGACGACTGGAGCGTTTGCTTGACTCATCACACCCCCTGGTTTGTTCCAGACAGTGGCTCTCTGTTTGAGGGACACAGAGATCTCTGGGACACACAATGGCACTATTCACTGTAACCTGGCATCAGGACTGAGCATTAGACACAGCTCTGTGGTTCTGTTAGCCACAGTTCAATTCATGCTAGCGATGGGTTTGTTAACCACCCCCCTCCACCTCCATTCTAATAACCAACTCCCACCCCTAATTTGGGTACCAGAATGAACCCATATAACCTGATAGCTGAGAGATGCAATAAACCCACTGCAGCTAGGAGGGATGATTTGCGTAAGCAGTCAACTCATTCCCTCATCAGCTGCATGAAATGATTTATATGGCTGGTCCCGAGGGTTACGGCCAGTTTATCTTTTCTTCTTTTTTTAAAAAGTTGGCGATATTGTCATACAAGATGAGAACTGGCTTTAATGAGAAAATAGACAATAATGCCCTAAAAGTGATTTGTTTAATGTTTTGAAGCTAGAAATCTGACTTCTCATTGGTATTCTTCATTTTTTATCCATTTGAAAATTCAGACTTTTTATTTGTCATTGAGCGTTATACTATACCAAAACTGGGAATAATGAAAATAAACTCATAACTCTAAAGATTAGTAATAAAAAAAACTTACAAAAGTTCAGCTTGTGTAAGTTTAATAAGATTTTGTGTATGAAAAAATGGAACTTTCTGTGGCTGAAATGAAGAAAAGGAAAATGTTCATTTAAGAAACATAAAACATTTTTTGTATTTTTTATTTTATTTTAGTTTTGTTGTTCTGAACTCTGTTTGCTGTGTGATAGTGTGAGCTCTTAGGCTATTTGCTGTATGCACTCATGTGTAACGATGTGCTTTGAGGGTAACTGAGCACTACTGACCTCAAAAAGCGCAAACCCTGCGGAAGTGAGGGGTGGCCTTAAAACTGCCTGGTTTTTCCAGAGGAAACATTTGAGGTGATATTTTCACTAAAGCACAAATAAATGATGATACTGACATGTCCTCATTTTAATTTGTAATATTTTGTTACTGTTTATGTCTTTGTGAGTGCTTTTATCTTATAGTAAAAACATTGAAAGCATTGATAACTACAACTTCTGCCCACTCCCTACACGATACACCGCACATTTTAACAGATTAAGGTAAGAAGGATTCTTTATTTTATGCATTACACCAGGTCTTTGGACAGATTTTTTTTTTTTTCAGATTTGGGGCCAACATCCATTGTTTATAAGCAGGCCACTGTTATCCCCACAAGCAAAGCTTGGACTGGTTTCTGTTCTCGTTGCATATCATTTCTACTCTTCATCCGTCTTTGGTTCCTCACAGCATTTACTTTTGATATTTGTCACATTTTTAATGGTTAAGATTTTACTTGCTATTTTTGTGAGGCTTTAGTGTTTTATTTAAATCAGTGACTAAGTGATCAAAGCATCACTAAATAATACTGCAGATGTTACTGCAAATCCAAACAAAATTCCAATTAAAAGCATGAAAAATGTGGGGATAAAATGTCCAACGATGTCTTCAAGTACCGTGCTTGCATCTCCAAGAGGGAAACTGATCACAAAGTCCACTAATCTAACATATCCCACAATCCCTTTGATAAATGAAAGAATCTTACCCACTCATTTAAGAGTGTTTCTTCCTGTTTAAGCTCTTCCGAGGAAGGATTTTAAGTTAACCAGAAGAAAGAATATACAAATCATTCGCCTCCCTTTGTAATGTTTTCTTCTCTGGACTGTAGCCATGATTAAAAATGTGAAGATAAAATGTCGTGCTTTCAACGCAGGCAGGTTTTCCACTTTGTTCTACACCAAAGCCAGGCAGAGGAAAAGGATTTGGACAGTGAAAAGACACGGCCAGCTCTGGGCAATGTTTACTGCTCACATGAATGTACACTTGGGGAAGGCATCCCTGCATAAACAGGACTTATTTAGGCCTCATAAGGAGGGGGGAGGCAGAGAGGGTGCACTGTCAAAATCAATGATGTGGACTTTGGGTAAACAAAATCAGAACAGACTGTTGAGTATCTGTGAGAATCATGCAGGCTGGCTGCTTTCTTTCACTATGCATATTTTCAGCTCTGCCATTGTTTCCAATCTGGCATTCTCACGCACACTCACTGACCTGAAACGGTTTCCGGATGAGACAGAGGACTTCATAAAAAAGGATGAGCTTATAGAATGGGAGGGGTACACAGAGTTCAGGTCTTTTTAGTTTGTTTTTTTAATCATCATGAAATCCCTAATCTCTCATCTTCTCTCTCACCCTCTCTCCCCCAGCATGGGTAAACTTGGGCCAAATTAGGGCTAATCAGTTCAGTACTTCTTTATGAGGTTCTCATGACAATAAAAACCTTTGCTGTATGAGGATATTAAAAAGAAAAGACTAATATGGACTACATGAATATGAATTTCCTGTTTCTTTATCAGTCACTTGGCAACAATAGTCCATTTTTAATATGACGAAGGCTTTTCGGAGGCAAAACAAAATTAAGTTTTTTTATCATATAAAAACAGCTTTTTTAAATGAGATTTTAAAACATGCAATACAGGGGAAACTAGTCATTTTCCCCTGCTTATTTTCCTTACAAAATTCCATTTATGGGGTTAGTTTTTTCTAACAGAGTAGCTTGGGTCGGTTGCTGTTATAAAATTGTGCTCAGTACACTAAGAATTTATTCAATAAAAAATGCAGTCATCAGGAGTTCCTATAATTTCCATTGTGCAGCCAAACAGTCAGCAAACAGACCCACAGGACATCTGATTCTTTGTTAGTCTTTGTTAAAATAACAATTACACCAAACAAAAATCAAAATGTGAGCTGAAAGATGCCAAACTTACAGCATCAACATAAAAATAGACAGCTATGGGTTCATGTTATTCAACTTATCACATCATAGTTTACAGAAGAATGAATATTTAGATTTTTTTTATTTAAAAAAATACAGAAGCTAACATAGTATTATGATAGTAGGGATGAATTTGCATTACTGTTAGAATTATTTTGTCCTTTGTTCACATTTAGACTATATTAAACACTATTCCAAGTGTTTTTTATTTTAATACAAACCTAAGCTTACAAGCTACTGGATGCTAGCTGTAGCTGAGTTATTATCCAACTTAACACGAGAGCTGTCAATATTTTCAGCTCTTCAGCCAATCTGCTGTATTTTTCAAAATGTTAACATTTTCTTATTAAATTTCCTATATATGCTTTGCAAGTGTGGATATTTTTATTAGCATGGAAGTTGATGCGCCAGGGTTAACTTAGCTAACATGCTAGCCAGTGGAAATAAATCTGGAGTAACATTAGCATTGCATTTTCTATTTATAATGGAATTGTGAGAAAAGTTCATTTAAAATTCTTGCACGTTTTCATCACTAAACAAATAATATCACATTTGTTTTGCCAAAGATGTAAATATCAGCCAGTCATTTAACTTTTATTACATAACAGCTAGCTGATGTGACATTACTGAATACCAGTCAGTGATGTGTAAAAATCTTTTAAAACAACTTAAATTACTATGTAAAATACATTTTTTTAAAAATTGTATTTAAAAAAGCTAAAAACTTCCTCAACTTGACCAAATACTGACGATAATGTATTAAGGAGTATGTCTAACCTTATTTTATGCTAAACCACACTATAAACTGCATTACTACTACCACTGTATAACAATTATAAAGACAATTTGCAGTTTATCCTCCCCTATTAAGGAAGACGCCAATTGCAAGGTCAAAGTTCATGGATGTTACAATAAATGGTTGAAACGCAGAGCTTGAAGGTTGCACGCGAGTTCAGAATCGAGTGAGATCAGAGCTTTCCTGCCTGTGATTAAAACATTTTGATTGATTTTTAACACAGGCAAGATTTTGGCCTCTGGTCAGTGGCACAGTCCTGGTTTGAGCAGTCAAGAAACAATTACCTAGCTTCTCTTCCCCAGACACTAGCAGGGTCAAGGGTGGAAATGGATTGTAGAGGATTATTACTTTCATAGTAGGACTCAGTTTAAATGGACTCCTGGGAGTAAGAAAGAAGCTAAAAGCCCAGGATATGGGATAAAGCAAAAAGGGGACTGACTTTCTCTTCTTGCTTATTTGTTAAAATTTGGCTTCATTAACTCTTATGACCTACTTCTTTTCATCCTTTAACTTTCTTTCTTACTTGCTGTTTTATTCCTCAGTGATTGAGTTCTCTTCCTGTCATGAGTAAGAGAGTGAGTTTGAGTGTTGATGTATAATTGAAAAGTAAGAAGCAAAGTTAATTAGAACTTGCCTGACTTTATTTTACAGTGAAGCCATCTCTATAATTAAGTATGTGTCAGGCTGCGGTAAAACTAGTCTACACACTAAATCACGTTGGTATAAGCAGTGTCACAGTGCTGATCTATGGCTATGACTTTTGCCTACGTGGCGAGGTGTGAGTCAGTGTGTAACAGCCTCATGGGTACTGACCATATGCATTGCTTCCTGGCGCTGCGGCAGAGACGACAGCTGGGACTCAGAGTGGTACAGAGTCATTCCCTTCCTTAGGGCTCGGAGGTCACCTGGGTTACACTGCTGGGCACAAACCAAGAAAAAATGTAACACTTCAATGTCATGTCACCCGAAAATACAAAATGAGTTGCCTTTTATTTTATACATCTAAAGAAATATGATTTATATTTACATGTTTTTGCATACAAGGACTTAGACACTACATTGATAAGCCTGTTATATCCTGTTGTGTGCCTTTTAATATATTGTATACTATCACACGCCGACACCTGCCCTCTCCTCGTCATTATGACGCCAATGCTCATGTAGCTCTGTTCATAAATGACACTTCACCGCGCTGGGAGCCATATCACATTGTGTGATCATCGAGGGCCATTACACAGCACAGCGCTCTTAAGATTTTGTCCTCATTAGCAGCCAAAGACTACCAGTTCCTGGGGGCTGCAACCAGCCTAGCATCCCTCTGTAAGCAGGAACATGGCAGCGCCACCGTTCCTTATGACATTTCTCATGTCACGCACGAGTGTTCCCTCTGCGCGAGGTGCTGCGTTTAAACACACGTGATGCCTGGGAGCACTCAGACTATAAATAACCCAGCGAGTGTGTGTCTGTGATAGCATGGACATTGTGCTGTGCTGTCTGTCTGTGACTTATTTCCCTCTGTGTCATGCACTCAGGTGTGCACTCACTTACGTTTTCCATGCACAATCAGCATTTCCCTTGTCCTCTCTGCCGGTAGTTATCCACCCCCTTTCTTCCAGCCCTGTTGGTACTCCTCCAACCTTTCTGAATCTGTCTCTTGGCACTTTTTCTTATGTATCCTCTGGGTTTCAATATTCAGACCCTGAAGTCGTTACTCTTGCTAACGTGTCATTTCTGCATTGGGAGTATTTAAATGTCAAATGACGAGGAGTGTCAAATGGACACTAAAGATCAACATAATAAAAAAAGTGATAAGAGATTTTACAGGATCCACATTTTTAAACAAACTTGTTTTCAATTTTATTTATGAGCCTGATTTGACCTTGACCACAGAGGCAAACAAAGCCATTTGTTTGTTTGACAGCCGAGGACAGCTTGCTTAAACTCAGGGTCCTCAGTTTATCCATCCATCACAATGTTCTTGGTGCTGACAGGAAGAAACTGTGGGAGCCATGCATTGTTTCCTGTTTGAGCTATGAGGGGCACGGATGATGACAAAAGGGTGGAAAAGGTGGGTGTGTGTGCCATTGTGTAAGCCATAATTCAAAAGAACACAGTAGAAAAACTGTTTAGTCAGAGACACCTGCCATAGAGGAGAGATGAAAGTTTGATCTGATTCATTTTTGTCCCACATCGCAAATCATCGCTCAGCAAAACCTCAACAATGTCATAGGACAAGAGGCGAACACTGGACAAAAATGTTTACTATCCAATTGCACAGATAAAAAGATTTAAATAAGTTAACATTGTTTTATACAATTTAATAAGAAATAAGGCAACATTTTAGTTTGATTAAATGTGGTAGATTTGAAATATATTGAAATGATGTTTGATTTTCTGTCTATCTTAGAATCTGTTGTTATTCTACTTCAGTAAGGGACAAAAAAGGGGCTCTGTTTAAAAGAACAGAACATATGGGAATCTGGATTTTAAGCATTTGTGGCAACAACCATTAAACTGCAACTCAAAGAGTATGTCACTGCACTTGCAGCTGCTTTGGTGTAGCTGCAGGAATTACAACAGACTAGCAGAGGCTTTTCTGACAAAGACCAATTCTGTGATTCTAAAGGAAACTACACCAGCTCTGGGTTTGGAGACTGTAATTAGCCACAAGCAAGTAAATAAAGAAGGGTGAAGCCTAACGAATGTCCCTTAACATCACATTAATTTTCTCACATAAATAAGCCACAATTCATTAACCGCCATCATTAGAAGCTTCTGGACCAACTACATACTACTCTTAAAAATAGAGTTAAATGATTCTTTATCAGACTGGCAGTGAGCGTGAAGGGAAAATGTGGACCCCACACATTTTTATGGGTTGAAAGTAATGGCTGTAATAGAAAAGTGAAAGAGTTAATCTTTGTTTTAAGATGGGTACACACTTGTTTCTGTGCGTGTGTGTCTATGTGTGTGTGTATGTTTCACTAGTGCATTGCACACTCTTTTCAATATCTGCCATTGTTAACTCACTCGGTAAGTTTTTTTTGTAAAAGTTAGTTAGTTTGGAGGGTCCAAATTTCTGCAGTAAGAGGCCCTTTTCTTTTTAACTCTTGTCAAGTTTCACCAGACTAGCTTCATAATGCAGGAAGTTAGGCAATAACTTCACTGAGGCAACTAATCCATCTTAATAACCTGCTGTTACTCAGTCATCACGAGGGAAATTGTGAGCAAAATCAAACAATAAACCGCTGAAATGCCCCTTCCAGCAGTGCCCCTTTCAGCCCACATCAGAGTAATATTTCTTAACTTCAGACAAACATTTATTCATTTTTCAATCACACTCACACACCAATTGTAAGCCATGCATAATGGATGCCTGGATATACCTGTGTTGCCCCCATACGTTAAATAATTCATCCCACCAGACGTCTCGACATGCCGGAACAAGCATGTGTCGCTTACGCATCAAAGCACGATATGGCAGACATTCACTTGAGGTACCTTGTATCAAAACACCGTGCAGCGCAGCTCCAAGGACAGATAGAAAGAGCAGGGTTCACCGGTGGTAGTTAATTAGCATAGCATGCTTGCAGAATAGACAAGAGACTTGGACACAGAAGCAACATCTCTACAAGAAAATACTATCAATTTAGTTGGTTCCTATCCAACTTGAACCGTTTCACAGTTATGATTGAATTCCGTGAGATCTGATAATACTTTGTTGGGAAGATTGATGCCTTTCACTCAAGTCTGTGGGTTTAGATTAAACAGGCAAGAAATAAGACTAAAGTTACCGAAGTTGGATGTCTCAGTACTTGTGCCAACCTACATGTTTAATAGTATTTACTAATTTCATTTTCAATCATTAAATAAGCTAAAAAAAAAAGCTTAAAAATTCATTGAGTTAATTATGTTTAGATTTGCTTATATTAGTCTCAGAAATCCAGTTGGGAATAGAACACAATGTTCCAACCACCAGCTGCATGTCTTCAAATCCATGCATTTGCAGTTGTTTGATGTCACAAAGTAGATTTTCTTGTTTCGTTGTTTCGGACTAATCAACCTTATTATTTATGCGACTCTAAAGTACAAGCGGTTGGTGGATTTAAATAAATATCATCACAGATATCAGTGTTGTGTCCATCAACACCATTAAAAGCTGCTTTTCCAGCCAACCCACATGAATCTTTAATTCACAGGAACATCTTTACAGGAACCAAGATACTTCATTAGATTAATGGAAGTGGTGTTTAGTGCTACTACATGGGGGACCAAATATACCCATTACTTTTAGTTGTGGTGCCTCACTTTGGAACGATTTTAAGTTTGCCCTGAAGACTATATTTTTTATGTTGTGCTGGAAATGCAGTAAAAATTACACGGTTTAAATGAAAATGCCACTTCTCAGAGCTGCTGAATGAGGAAACTGGCTAGATAGCATTCGTAAATCTATGACGCATAAGAGGAAGTACACTTCAGGTATGTCACCTTGTTGCCAAGTGCCAAGCTGTGTAAATGTCTTAAAGTGGGAGTAATAAAGTAAAATAAACACTTTATTCTTCTGATTGTTTTGTGCCAGTGATTCCTACTTACTTTGCCAGAACAAGGATGCTTTCGCTTTACCAACAGAGGTGTGTCCAATCGCCCTGATGTTGGACCAGGGCTTTTTATTGCCTGGACTTTGTTTTCACAACCATTCTGTCTTCAAATAAACCGGTTTATGTATTGTACAAAAGAGTACATAGGCTGTCACAAATGTTCAGCTGTAGGAAAAAAATATTCCACCACAGGTTGATCTTTCCTGAAAAATTATAATATCACTATTTAGTTATCACCAACTCTTCTAAAACATTGTGCATTGATTTATTTAAAAGACCAGCTCATATTAAACACCATGCCACCAAACTGGAAAAATGAGTGGTATTAAATTGTATAGTTGTTGCTTTGTTTGTGTCCCTGGAAGAGAAAGTATCAAAGCTCAAAGCTGTGAAAAGTCCCACCACCATCCAGATAAAGGGTGAAAAGAGCTTCAAACATCTGGCCAGCAGAAGAGTCAACATAATGACAACATTTTAGAAAGTTACCTTTTTCGTCTGTATTTGCGATAAGCTATATCGGCTATAAGCCTAGGGAGAAAAAAAACACATAACCATGAGGTGGATGAAGGGTTTGACACCTCTCATTTAAAGTTCAGTACTGATGAGTCATTTGTCGAAGGTCATAGTTATCTAAACCTGAAAGCTAAAGCTGCATCACGTTTGTGTCAACAAAGATTGTGAGTCAGCGCCATGATAGTTTCATATCATACAATCATGTGGAAAAGACAGCACATGTTATTTCAGTTGTTAGGTTTCTGTATCACAACACAATAATGGATAGTATGAAAACATTGTCCACCGCATAGCTCATTTAGCTCATAAGACCAGCTTTAGCTGCATGTAAGTAGAAGTAATTAGTTTCTTTAGGATATCGGCATTAATTTTGTGTCTTCGGCTTCAGATCATGGATGTTTGCATTGGCACACAGATCAGTTTTATCTCATTTATATCCCTTAACATACAAAGCTATAAATGAGTCCATGTCAAACATCCATGCCCACACGTCCCTTGTGTGTCACACTTGGTTGTTTGGTCGTTCATCCAGTAGAGGGTGGTACAAAGTTCAGAGTTTCGTTCTTGTCCGACATCCTTTTCAACACATTGAACACAGCAACAGGGATCATGTTTATTCTCAAAAAGAGACGCAGTAGATGGTGATTATTTATGCCGATGTCTGTTAAATGCATTGTTGCTTATTTGATCTTCTTTGTTCCTTTCAGCCGTCACTTGTGAGCTACATTGCTCAACACAGCGCGCACAATTTTCAGTGGTACTGCGCTGTTTGGCAACACATCCACAAGTTGTCTGGACACAGAATGAAACTGGGATGTAATGAACAATAAGAATAAACAGAAGGCTCAGATCTCATGTGATTGGCACATTTACCATTAAGTATAAATGTTCCCATAAGGTCTCCACATCATCCAATCATGTCAAGGCGTGGACTTTGCAACATTAAAAATCCTCCATTCTTTTCATTTTCAAACATTATGCTGTAGTTTTAGAAGACCGATCATATTATTTGGATCAGTGTCCCATCGCACAACCCATGAACAGGTAAATACCAGGCAAGTAGTGATTTTCATCATATGTAGTCCTGCAACTATGTGTTGTTTTTTTAATCAAGAGTCTAGATAAAGAAGCACTTCAGAGATTGTATTTTAAAGCTACTGCTGAGACATGAATCATGCAACTATAAGAGTCTAATTGTTAATCTGAGATTTTCATTATGTAAGGAATAGTTGAACTCTTTATTAGAATATAGTAGTAACTAAACTTTCACCCGCCTGTGTCTCTCTACTCATGAGACAATGTGCAGCTAATTGTAGCTGTTAGGAGACATTTATAAGGATCATTTCATATCAGTGATTCTAGCCTACACGCTCCCTACATATGAATCTGCAGGGAGAGAAATAAAACTTAAACTCTGAAATTCAGCCTTGGCTGACCGACTGCAGTCCGACTCGCATTTAAATGAGCCAAATCTCATAAAACCTTTTATGTATCTTTACATGAAAAATAATTAATGATCAATGATAAACATTCGACTTTTCTCAGTCTATGGTATGAGCACACACTGCAGACGCGTAACCTCCTCATGAACTCTGCTTTAATTCCACCTCCTGCAGCTCACATTCCCACCTCCACTCTCTCAACCCAACATCCTTTGAATTTGAGGGAGTCAATGAGAGGTCAACTTTAAGGTGAAAAAAAACTAAAATAAATCAAACTTCTTTTGCTCAGTCAGTTGTCACTTAACGTCACCCCCCCCCCCCCTTCCTTCTCATCTCTCATCTCATCCTGGGGCTAACATCACGGCTTGCTACTGGAGATTACTGACTTCTTATGAATTAAACATGGATAAACACATTCTCCAGCTAACAAGCAGCCTGTTGTGAGGGGAACAGCATCGCAGAGACATCCGGCAAACATATCCTATCATCCCAGCTGCCTATCACGTGTTTTTGGGCGAGTTGCACACGAGGAGTTTAGTCAAGTGTTGTTACAAGCAGAAAAAGGGGATCCCACAAGCATGGTACATACAGTACATGTCCCGGTCTCACCTGCGAGAGGAGCTTGTTGTTATCGTCCTCCAATATCTGCACTTTCTTCTCCAGCTGTCTGATGTAGTTGGAAGAGGAATCTGGAAGAGACAGAGAAGAGAAAAGAGGGGAGACGTAATTAGCATTTCAAAGACCTGAGGCAGAAACAGGCGGGTAGGGCCAGTGAGGCAGAAAGACCACATAGAGCTCAAGAGGTTGCTGCGCAACAAGACCCAAAAACTCCAAAAAGAGTGTTGAAAGAGTGTTTTCCAAATAAGGACTTCATGGTTATGTTTAAAATTCAAAAACATTCCCTTTTGCTATATGCACCTCAGGAGGGGAAAATATTTATTGTTGTTCTACAACAGCTTGGATGGGAAAGCCTCAGTTGCCAGGCAACTCTGCTACATTCATTATTACTTAATTATTTCACAATAAATGAACTGAATAATTATAAGCAAAATTCTTCCAAAACTTTCTGGAGCCTTGAGTTCTGCAAAGCAGTTTGCCATGTGTTGTGCAAAGTCCATGTGCAGAATAAACCTCTGACTTGATGTCAAGGGTCAAACACTCAAGATTCTCACTCAGATCCACAGTGTGCAGGAATTTCACTCCCTCCAATACTTGGCAGGAGGCCTTTTCCTTATTTGGGTTACGTTTGTATTATGTCAATTTTGTCACCAAACACTTGACAAACAGCGTAACTCGGCATCCAAGTACTCCACAGAGATTCCCACAATCGCTGCTGATTCGATAAAGCAGCATTCGGAGCTAACCTAAAACGAATTTACCGAGTTCAAACCGAGGACAGGAGCCATGTGAGGGAGTGGAGGTACAGCTCCACTCGGTAGGTGGTATGCAGCCTGTTATCTAAAAAGGCGTGTTTAATTTGCGGGGAGATAAAAGCAGAGTTGCATGCAGGAAACAGAGCGGGGGTGCACCGCTCCACACATGGCTTTTATTTCATTTTGTTTTTCTAGGTGAGACCACAGAGAGACTGAGAAAGGAGACGGTGATGGGAAGATGCAACAAAGCGGCTGGCGAAGGATGCTGCTGAAAACAAAATGTACAGGAGATTTTCTCCTCGTAGGGGACAGACAATATGGTCCACCAGCAAGGCTTCACGGATCTTAGGCGGTTCATATTATACATATAACTGGTCTAAACGCATAAAATTCCTGTGATGTACTTGACCAGCTCTTTGCAACCAGGGGGCACCACTGTACAAAAATCAATCACACTAATGGTCTTTAGTCTTCCTTTTCGATTGTAACATGTAAAAATGTGCAAAAAGAGTGAGGAAAAAAAATACAGATATGCCTTAACATATGATGGCTTAAAGTTTTAAACCAGATTAAATTAAATGTATTTTGTGTTGTTCTTACTTAAAAAAATTAAATCCAGTATTATTTCATAAGCACAAAACTGATCCTTCAGCTAAAACCTCAGTGGAAGTAACCCCAGCCAGACCCCTTCACTTTTCAGGAGAGGCAGTGCAGACAGCGCTGGCTGGACAGTCAACAGTTGGACGGCCACAGGAGGAGGTTAGAGTGGCCCGAGCTGGTAATCCTCTCTCCCTGCCTTGTGACCCTCTAATCTGTATTCATCTGCTGGCCTGATCTGCAGCCAGACCTCAAGCCGATTAGGATGAAGGTTCCTCAGCTGTTAGTCATCATCAGCACACTCAAACAACAAAGGAAGATGAATCTACAAGAGGGGGAGGAGGGTCGGAGAAAATTCTTTGCTTTTTTTTTTCCTTTGGTCCCAGCAACATATTTATTAAAATTATTCATTGATTAAAAACTTACAACCTTACAACCAGTTATTTCAAAATGGATTCAATTAGCAATCAAATCTAAATGCTCATCTTTCGGTTTGAAAACAGGAGAGGTTTCTAAGTGGTGTTTTTGTGGGGGGGGGGGGGGGGGGGGGGGGGGGGGGGGGGGGGGGGGGGGGGGGGGGGGGGGGGGGGGGGGGGG
>JBAMHX010000025.1:5450025-5469070 GCA_037177515.1 Pseudomugil tenellus | reverse complement strand
AACTGATGGGAGTCATTTTTGACCCATGTTGTGCATTTAAAGGGGTGTGCATATGTTGTGCATCAAAGGGTTAAAAGCTAATTCAAGAGCCTAGACAGAATGGAGTCAGGTGTGCTAGTAAAGCAGAGTT
Source organism: Pseudomugil tenellus (assembly GCA_037177515.1). NCBI lineage: Eukaryota > Metazoa > Chordata > Actinopteri > Atheriniformes > Pseudomugilidae > Pseudomugil > Pseudomugil tenellus. The sequence continues at coordinate 5,468,940 of JBAMHX010000025.1, read as the reverse complement.
GGAACAATAGATTTGAATGTTCAGTTTCGTGTGAATCTGCACATGTACAATAAAATTGGGAATTAATTTGATGCTGAAGGGAGGAGTGTTACAAAACCAGCCTCCACTCTATAGACTCCAAGGTCTTTGCAACATCAAAGTAGCTTTTGTAAATACTATAGTTAAAAAAGACCATGCTTTGGAATCCCCTTATGTTTCCGAGTCAGATCCCAAGGCTGTTTAAAAGCCTGCAGTGCATTGAAATCATTCCGCTTTTATTATTCCTGGCTCGGCTCTGGCTTTCATCTCCTATTCACAGCTGCATCTCAGTGTTTTAGCACAGAGACATGGATACTCTCTAAGCGATCCATGTATGTGTGTGTGTGTTGGATGAATCGCATGTGTATGCACAGCATTTGTAAGACAGGGAGAGCATGTGGGTTGCTTGGGTGTCTAAGCTGACAGTGTGAGTCCGTGTGGGAGGGAGGGGAAATGTGCGAGAGTTTGTGGGAGAAAAGGGGATTTTTTTAAACCCATCTGTGATTACCCTGCATGTGTGGATGTGTGTTTGAGGCGAGATGAGGTTGGGTCAATTACCTCAAGATGTTGAAGAAAGAGCTGAAACAGTCCAAGCTCGCTCGCTTTTCTCCTTTGTCTGCGCCAACACCCAACTCAAAAGTACAGTGTAGTCGATGAAGTGCTTTTAGAAAGTCTATTTATCGCAGCAAAACATCTCAGGCTAACCAGCAACTTCCAAAATATCAGCCGGGAACTGACTGGATTCATGCTGGGATGTAGAATATAAATGAGGCCCTTTTTAAAAACTGGAAAAAAGAAGAAAAAAGCTGGAAAAAAAGGAGGAAAAGAGAAACAAAAGGAGGCGCCACAGCCTCCAGCCTGAAGTTGATGGCAGTCAAGTGAACAGTAGTCTGGCTGGAAACTAACATGAAATAATTTGATTCTTTCTAATAAACTGATTATTTCTGGAATGATGCTGTTTTTTAAATAGTCTTAATACACTGTAAAGTAAAACACTTTTATTATCTTTGATTCAGTCTGTTGCAGCATTCAGGCCTTGAAACTGCATCCAAATTGGAGTACAAAACCACCAACAATCCACTTTGTCCTGATAATACACATGACAATATATTATGTTCAGCAAAGCAGAATGAAAACCAAGTAATCATAGTAGGGTCTTTACTGCAGCCTAGCTTTTAACTATTGACTTGCTTTTCCTATCTGGACCAAAACTGCAGTAACAAAGAGAAATCAGAGTGACAATGGCTTAACCTTGTTATTAAAGGATTTTCTGGCCACTAACAGACTTTAGTCCATCGTTGCTTGACAGAAAAGGGGTCAGAGAGAAGCGGCTGACATGCAGCAAGAGCTTTAGGCTGCATTTACGAGCTTCAGCCTCTGTACAACCAGTTGAGCTATCTGGCATCCCAACATAACATTGCATCACTTAGAGTCCTATTGTGTGCCATATGTTATATGTGTGCCATATGTTGTGTGTGTGCTATGTGCTGGTTGATGACTGGGTTGGATGCTGATTGTCCACCAGGTACATGTGTTATGTGAAATGTGATGCTGAGATTCCTTATGTGTGGAGAAAGTGTAATGTTTACAGAAAAAATCTGGGAAGCTGTATGGGTGGGAAACTTTCCTATGACACCATTTTGTCCTGTTCACATCCAAAGAGTTGAGCAAGATCCCTACATTTTCTTTTGTTACTAGCAAAGTACTTTTGTTAAACTTAAAATCCTTTTTTTATTGTTTGCATCAGCTTTAAAGCCAACCAGCCATTATAAAGGCAGCAAAATAACACATAATCACATACTATACCAAAGAATTCAAAGGAAAATTATGTTATTTCCCAACTGCTAGACAAAGTTTAAGGCACTTGTGTTCACAAAACAAGTATAAACATGTGTTTGAGTGCAAACATTAAGGTTTAGATAGTTTTGTTGCTGAAGGTGATCAATGACCGCGGTGTATTGTCAGCATGGTGTCATCAGTCTGATATGTTATTATTCTCTCATTTACTGGGATTTGTACTTAACAAACACTGGATTTTCCTAAGAGTAGGGGAAGCCCCACATGCGTTGTGTTCATATTGTTCCATAAGCTGGCCATTGCAGGGTTAGGGATCAAATCAACTCTGTTCCTCAGCTGGAACCAGGTTGTGATCTGCTAAATAAGGAAAGAAGTGATACATTTAAATAAAAAAAGAAATCAAACACAAAAAGTTATTTCCTAGAAATGATCACGATGCAGATGTTTGATATTTTCAAACTGTATCATCTGCACATGTTCAAGTTTATAGTAGAAGTTATTGCAGAGTCTGTGATCACAGCTTCACCTTGGCTGAAATAACAGATATTCTCAATGGATAAAATAACCTAATATTTGATGTAATCTGTTGTACCAATTAAATCAGCAAAGTGACAGTGGATAATAACAACTCACTCAAATGTGGAAGCACATTTATACACCTGAACAAACCAGACATTGATAAATCCTGACTGATGAACAAAATGTTCTTTCCACTTTGATTTTCTATATAATCTGCAAAGATTTTCTGCTCTAAAACCAAAGTAAGAAGAGCTTTACGTCTCACTTAACATCCTGCAAAGTGCTAGTAAACAGAAAAGAAATCAATATTTGGCTAAATGTTCATGATCATTTTATGTGCATGTATGCACGCATGCACTTGGCCAGTTAATGCATGCTTCCTCTGCTTGGCTGCGCAGCAACTCGGTCAAGGCCGGGGCAAGCCAGGCCAGAGTGACAGAGAGGAACAAGTTAAGTGGGCACCCATGCTGCATTAATGAAGGGGATGGAAGAACCTGGCAACCCAAGCACGTAAACCTCAGGCCCTGGAAGGTCTTCAAAAGCTCGCCTAGCTCATCAGCTACCAAGGAGCTAACCTCTTCTGACAAGACATGGCACCCACTCTGAGGGAGAGAGAGCGCTTCACCTCCCCACGCACTCTCCCGTTATGTGTGGGTACATTCTGGGACAAACATGGCATGTTTCTTCATGTGCATGAGAATGTGAAAGTGTGCATCTTTTACGTGCGTTACTTTCTGCTTGAAGAGATGCGCCCCACACCGAGTGATCAGTGTGAACGTTTAAGTGTCAAAGCGATGATGCTTTAAAAGGACAGCTGGTTTTATACAAACAGCTCTTTATCATTAAGCAGCTGAAACCAGCCTTTTAAGCAAATGATAACACTCAAGCAGGACTTGCTTAAACTATAAAAAGTTGACTGTGGTTTTAACTTAAAAATACCAGAAGATATTCCAAAAGTTTGCGCTTCATTCATATTTCATTCACTCTGGTGTGTCACATGGATCTCGTTTTCCTTTAAAGCGTCCCAAGGTGGAAAGAAGACAGCAGATTTGGACCTCGACCTGTATCACCGCCTCAAGACACAAGCAGTTTTCTATTAACGAGTAAAACAAAACTGCTGCTGTGAGGACATTTCTCCTTTGGCTTTTGTTATTTGATACTTTAAAGAAATAGGACGAGAGATGTTGATATGGTGAGATTGAAAGAAAAAAGTGCAACAGATACAGATCAGCTCATCTTATAAAAGAAAACAAATAGACGAATAAATAAACAATCTGACCCCCAATGAATCTTCCAATCCGTCACAAAATAGTTAGAAAATTGCTGCTCATTTGTTTCATGCCTGGCACATCCGAGTCTGATCCTCATTTCCGCTCATATTACCCAGCATAAATCAATTTGCCTACATGAGTAAAGCAAAGAGTAGTTGACAGGGAATCATTACTGACTAAATCTAATTACCCACAATAATCATGTGTGTAATCATGACATTCTCTGCAGTGGGCAGGTCAGGTGGGGCTATTTAGCAAATCAGAGGGTTGTTAACATCAGCCGTGTGGAAATTGAGAACCAATTTAAACATCCAGTGATCCGATCGCTCTGAAGACGTGAAAGAGAAAGTGAAAATCCCAATTTATTTATAGGTATTCCAGCCTACTGTCACACAGCAATCAGGCCTTCGTGAGATCACACATCTGGCCCAATGAAGTGATGCGCATCTCTGCTGTCTCCTCCGCTAGACATCATCACCGTCGCTGAGTGAGTGGAGGTCTTCGCACGCCTGCAGGCCTTCATGGGAGGCTGGAAATATGCTAGGATAAGTGTGTGTGTGTGTGGATGAGGTAAGTTAACTTGTTTGGCGATGGGGGCGCTTGCTGTGCTTAAGTATAAACCATTCATACAGCGGTGCCACAGCAGGTTCCTCATGTGATCAGACTACTTGTAAGGCTACTGCAACATTCCCTTAATCTTTTGATTAGGTTGGAAGAACGGCAATCAGGCAGCCGGTTTGGTTTAATCCAGTGAAATCAAAGCTGTGAGCTTATATTTGGTCCACACTTTTAATTACAGTGCTGGGTATTCACAACAAGACAGAACAAGGAGGATTAGTGACGTTTGGAGATGGATTAACTTCTGGCTATTGTTTGTAGACAGAATGTTGTGCTGCAATATTTGAACTCAGCCTTGTAGAGACAACAGGTTACATAATATTTTCTATTTTCTACATTGACCAACATTCTTTTTCCTCTTGGTTTTCAGGTAAAAATAAGTCTATTTTCTGTGTAATCTAATGAGTCTGAGAGGAACTCTCTGTATGACACAGGTAGAGATCTCACTATTATCAATTTTCTTTAGTATTTAGATGTTTTTTTTTTTACTCACAGCTGCCTTTTAGTAGAAAAGTTGAAGTTTGATACATAATCCATCCCATGACAGTGAAAATAAATGTGGTTTACTCTACAGGACATTGCACGTGGGGGGAAAAAAAGCATCGACCTCACACTGAGATATTCACACTTGAACAGCAAAAGTGAGACGTCCCTTTTATTTTTGGATGACTTTATAACTCATCTTCCAAAACTCATCTCGTTTTCTTCTTTTACAGCAACGTTTGTATTTCATGCTTTAAACATGATGAGATATGCCCCGAAGAAATTCACTAAGGATGATTTAATCTGTTCAGAGGGAAAAACACTTCTACTGCCCCAGTTAGACATGCCTCTTCTGCATCTCACCCTAGCAGAGACCAAAAAAGTAACACAAACGACTAAACATAATGGTTGTGTACCTTTGTTTTCATTTGCGTGTCCCGATCAACATATATGGTTCTGACAGAATCCTTTGTGGAGCAAGGCGATGCTTACGTTTGACTAATCGTGGAGCTCATACTTCGGTTAATTGTGAAATCAAAGTAATAAAAAAAAAGTTGCTATCATCTTCTAAATCAGATTATTTTAGGTTTCCAGAAGAGAGAAGTTGGATTATTCAGTGTCAACATAACCTTTTTCATCCACAAACATTCCACAAACAGTGCGAAGCTACTGTGTGAATTAGTAATACTTACTTGTTGGCTAAAATTATATTTTTCAAAACACTGACATTATGAGTTTTAGTAAATCCATTAATGTCTTTAGATTACAGTTTTTGCCAGTGTGATGACTCACAATATGCATAAAAAGTTTGGCAGAAGTGGCTTACGAGATGGTTGGCTTTATCTCCCAACAAGCCCAGAACCACCGCAGTGTGTAAACAAAGACTAGAGGGCATTATGGGTAGAGACTGTTCTCTTAGAGCCCACGGCCCTCTTTAACCTCATTCCTTTCCTCCTGTTACCACGGTTTCACTACCACAGACCCCCACACTACCTCATTTGCATAAATCTGCATTCCTTTTAAAGCTTGTCTGACTGCTGAGCTGGCAAAGGTTGTGCTTATGTAAGCAAAGTCTAACAGCGAGCAGTTAGATGGTAAATACAGAGGACGTTCCTGCCATAAGTACAACCCTGAAGCCTCTTTATTATCGACCTCTGAAAAAAATCCACATCTTTTCTGCGGGCTCTGATGCAATCTGCAAAGCAGGCCTCCTTTAATTCCTGTGAAAACAACAGTTTTCCTTCCAATGACATCATGGAGCAGTTTCATTGCTGTTTACGCGATAATAACCTATGATTTCATTTTAATGCAAATCGCAGAGACCTGGAGGCCAGGCAAGAGTCAACTTGTGGCTCTGCTATTTATTTATTTATTTTTTTATTAAAAGCACTGAAGGAATGAATTTCTAAAAAGAGCAATCTCAATATAAAGGAGATGGGAATCTCAAAAATGACACTGCAAAGCAGTAAAATATTCTGGCGGAGATGAGCAAAGAAAATCTGATTTGCAGGCACAAGGATAGGTCTCTCATATGAAAGGGCTTTAATAAACAATGAGAACTATGTTGACGTGTTTAGCCTAGAGCTTTGCCAACTTTAAACCAAAACCATGGTGCAGGGCAACACTGCTGCAATAAGACAGCAATCCTGCTACCGTTATCTCATCCTGCATGCAGATAGAATTGCATAAATGATAGGCTCCACAGCTTTTCACTCACTCCAACAACAGCATAATAAAACTAGAAGATGATAGTACTTACGCTTTAAACCATCAGAAAAAGTGAAGCCATCAGAAAGAAGGAAGAGATACAGCAAGGAGTTGTGCAGGTGAAACAGAAAAGGGATAAATAACCTCAAGTATTTTATTACATTCTGTTATGAATGGAGTTGGCTGCACAATGATTTGTGTAACTCACTTCAACCCACTGCTGTAACGTGACCTCTGCAGTTTTTTAAAAAATATTCCTTCAGGACAGAACATTAGTAACACGTCCAACAAGGGACACGTTACTAATACAAACATCCAGATGCATATGTTATTTTTTAACTCGGGTCGTTGCAAGAGGCAGCAGCAAAATAATATAATCTCTAAGACGTGGAGTCATGTGCAGCTTTAGAGAAAAAAAAAGCTCAACTGTATCTGTGCATGTTTGTGCTTTAAAGTTAAAGGCCTGAATCTTCAGGGAGAAACAGAGTCAAGTGAGTATAAATCCCAGCGATCTTTCACTAAAAAAAAAATCTTATAAAAAGGTCTGACAAGCAAACATTTGGCTACGCTCTTGGTTACTGTTGTCGCCTGCTGAGCTGACAGACAGGCAGCAAAGGGGGATGCGTCTTCTTCACACATCTGTGTGATGTGAGCTTCTAGACATTCTCAAGGTGTCTACTCTTGTCTAATTGTTTTAAGTTAAATTTGTCCCGGGGGACACAGTGTCCTTCAAACAGGTCTAGTTGTCTCCTAAAAGTATCCTTAATTTGATCCATGGGTTGATTGGAGTTAAGTGCTGTGATTGTGCTAAGGGCTGATTTTGCTTGACGCATCACCAGTTGCTTACACAGATGTCAGCGCAGCAGCATGTACGTGGACATACTGGCACATTCTGTTAGACGGCATGTCGTCACGATGACGTAGTTGGCATGGCAACCGAAGGCGCCATCTTTGTCTAGGGGTGAACAACGCGTTAGTCTCATTCAGTTATATGTGTTTGATTCACTGTAGGTTGGTTTAAATTTCCTTAATATGGATTTACTTATTCCAGATGAGTTTTTCATGTTAATATCATGTACCAGCAAATGAAATTGCACGATAAGTACTGAGGACAACACATGTACGAAAAATTTAAAGGTGTCAGAGGTCCGTTCGTCCTACCTGTGAACAACATAATGGTTTTTAAATCCAGTTAAGTCAGACATGAATGTAACTGTTCACATGCACGCTTATGTACTCTTGTTGCCAGAGGGTTTTACCAGGCAGAACGAGAGAAGGAGCAAAGTTGCCATATTTGTGGGGTAAAAACCAAATGATAAATCCGGCAAAAAGAGAGGGGGTTTAGCATTTGATAAGTAAAAGTTATGGTATTGTAGAAGTAAAATCCCTAAACCAAGCTCAAGATGATTACAGCATTTAAAAAAGTCATTGTTAAAATCTAAAATACTACGAGATGATGTCAAAATGTGCTGTTATGTGACACTTCTATCTGGCCAAATTTATTTACAACACAAAAGAGGAAGTTCAAAGTGGCGAAGAGATAATGCGACTCAGGCAAATACACTCAGGATGTGTGTGTGTGTGTTTGGAAGTGAGAGAAATCCACAAGGTTCACAATCAATAAAACAAGCAGCAACTCAGCAAAAACCTGCTCTAAACGCATGACAGTAAATAACTATGCCAGTAAACACCTAATTGCAGCTAATAAATGGCTCCATCTAACCTTTGCCTGTTTTGCCTGTTGGCAAAAGTGACATTTATGACTGATGCTACCACATAATTTCTAAAATTTATGGCATCGTGCTCATCATGACAATGTATAAATACTGTTACACAGCATATAGGGAGACTTTAAAAGGTTATTATACATTATTAAATAGTATCATAAGGTCCCAATTGCTTAAGTGCTTCTGTAATATGGAGGCTTTCCATTCTTTTAATAGGCCAAAGCTGTGCATCTGACTTTATAGCCATTAGGTTTATTAGTGTTGCCTGCACAGGGGGCAAAAAACATGCCACACACAAACAAACACATACGCATATGTATAGCAAGGGGAGACACAGGAACAAATTCCATTAGCAAGTGAGACCAGGGTTTTATAGCCAGATGGTTAACCTGCCCTGAATCAGTATAGAGAGTGACTGCCCACAAGCAGAGGCACGCACACACACAAATAAATACCTCATAAAGTCTAATGGAATCTCATCATGTGGTAATTTCATTATAGAAGACCTCCCTGGCACCCCATTGATTGATTGTCAAGTTAAACTCTCTCTCTTTGTGATGCATGCCATCATCTACAGTGGTATGGTGGTTACACGGGTACTTGGTTTGATGCATCTTCCAATGAGGCAAAACCAGAAGCCTGCCTTATTTATCTAAAACCTGGTATCTTTAAGGCTTCTGCCATAAATAAATGCAAATCCGCAAAATGCGCAACTAAACTGAGAAAACTACTTCTGGCAACACACAAAAATGAGCAATTACTAAAAAAAAAAGACAAAAAAAACTATACTTAAAATAAGGATAAAATAATTTTTCCAAAAAAATAAATAAATAAAAACTTATGATGCTCAAGTGAATATTGTATCAGAGTGGTCTCAGGAGAATCATGGAGGAAATCTAGCAGAGAAGCTAAGCTAGCTACTCAAAACAGAAATCTAAAGCATGTTTTTTTTTTTTTTACAGGAAACACCATAAATCTGAAAATAAGAAGGGGGGAATGCTATATTGATCACATATTAAACAGTTTTACTTTGCTCATAGACAAATATTTATGTTAATGTTAAGTTTTCAATCTGAATATGTATAAAGTTTATAATGTAATTTTCTATGAACTGTATTAGCTAAATCTTGCTTTCTTGCTCACTGGAGCCTAATAGAAGGAGGATACTGCTCTTCTTAATATTCACACAAGCCCTCAACTTAAAAAAAAAGAATTTAAAAAAAGTAATATCTCAATAGAAACCAAAGCCACCAGCTATCTAGCTTCATTTATGATTAAAGTTAAGCAAATTGGTCAAACTGTCTTTTTTCTTTTTTTAAATGACTAAACTGACCAAAAGCAAAAAGAAAATGGATTTTCAGAATACGTCTTATGTGAATTTCAGCTATTAGCACAAAGCTTTCACCTAGTAACATGTACTTATGACAATCCCATAATGGCCATAGTGTCAACATAAGTGTCAACATCATTAAAGACTACAGCATTAAACTGGGCTGCTGTAATTCTACAAAGTAACCCCCACCTTTGCACCCATTTGCCTTGAAGCTGCTGGACCGTCTTTTAACAGTCAACCAGCATTACTTTTATCACCTCCATTACCTTTAGGAAAATAGTGCCAGACATGAGTCAACACTTAGACTAACTTTATTCTGGCCGGCACAGTTGGGTCAGACACAGCTTGGCCTCCATTGTTGTTTGTGGAGCCAGCTGTCCTTTGAGAGTCTCTGTGTCAGCTCACATTAACACTGACTGACAAAGATCAGAATGAGACAGTGGTGACCAGGTGGTCCCTCTGACTAAATGAGTCTAAGCAACAAACAGTGAAAAGCAGGGTAGTAAACAGTGAATCATTACCAGAATCAAGAGGACACTGTTGTTGTGCCAAAATGGAAAATGGAAAAAGGTGGCTGGACATATTCCAAATAACAAATTCTTATGTTGATTGATTTACACGTCTTATACTTAAAAAAAAAATGGAAATAAGTCAGTACTGACTGGATCTAACTAAACCTTGATCTCCCCCTTTTTTAAATGGAATGCTACCAAACCCCTAATCATCTTACTGTAAAAGCTCTGGATTAGTAAGCAGGAACATATGCTAGCTTTTTGTCCTTCAGAGAATTCTCTCAGACTACGTCTCTGTTTAGAAATTCCACGTTTAGAGAGGTAGAAGGCTTTTCTGTGTGGAGCAACTGTGGTTCTTCCTGAGCTGTATGTGTTCAGGTTCCCTCCAACAGTTCAGAGACATGCAGGCTAGGGTAAGTGGCAAATGTAAATTGCATGTAGGTGTGAATTTGTTGCTCTTCCAGGCTGTGTAACACCCCCATGATAGACTGGCAGCTTGGCTGGGGTGGAAAGCCTATCACTCAGTGGGTTCTGGGAATGGTTCCAGCATCCCTGAAAGCATACACACGATATAAAGAGGAGAGTGATGGATGTACCATTTTGTTTAATCCGAGTGAAGTAACAAAAACAAAAAGTTTGGCTCCGAAAAAACCCAATAATGACTCAGTTAAATTATGGTGCAATTGCTTACCTGACTATATTGAATTTTTAAAACATCTAATTAAAAAAATCTCCAACTTGACCCAGCTTTCACCTTTTGTCTCTCCACATGTGGAATCCCATGATGCAGTTCAGCAAAAGGGATTATTCAAAGACGCCTACATACATAACCCGTCCAATGTTTTCCCTGCAACTTATTGACAACATGCTGCACCCTCAGCACCTTAAATCCAAGTTCCTGTCAGCATACACTCCTCTTACAGACATTCCCCAGAAATTTAAAAGCTCTTGACGGGTCCCACCCAAGAACCATTAACATCTGCAGCCTTGCAAAAGTCCCTATTTTATACTAAATATTTCGCAGTCTCTCATAATTCACAGGAAAAAAACTGTAAACAAGTCATCTCCAGACCACCGCTGACATGTTTGATGGTAGCACAGCATTTACTCAGCTGGAAAGGCTCCAAGCTGCAGCAGTGGTGAAATACAGTCAGTCATTCTGGCATTGTGCTGTTTGATGGATGACTGGAATACCGATGGGGAGTGTCTATTAGTGGAATCTCAAATATCGGGCACAAAACATATCCGAATTGTTAGAATTAGAACTATTATTATGACAATACCTTAATTTATTACACTTTTATAATGAATTACTATAAAGTCTTAGGATTTATATATCTAACTGTTGCATAACCGAGAGAAAAGCAAAGCAAACAGTAATGTTTCTTTTTCCTTTACTAAAATATCTTATTTTCTAAAAGAAAATATGCTTTGATACAGCATTCATTCAGTGCTCTGAGTGTAAGGATAAGGTTAGCCTTTTAGTCTTCCTCACCCTAAACCCTAACACAAGAGCAGCAGAGGCTTCGGGGATAGCCAGTTCCCAGCTGGGACATCTCCCACGTCTTTTCTAATATAGGCTATCCACTTTTTTTGTCCTCCCTCATAACAATGTACCTCAGTTTTATCCTCCTCTCACAGCCTCATCTTTCTTCCCCTTCCAATCCACTCGTGCCTTTTGATCTTCTGACCCTCCATAACCCTCCAAATCTCCTCCATTTCCTCTTATCCAGTCTCTCCCTCTTTCACATTTTCTCAACAAGAAGAATTTCTCATATTACTCCGACAGCAACTGATGTGGGCTTTCTGAGAACCTCCTCAGTCAGCCTTTCCAACCCTTTAGTGAACCGCGCCGCCACCACTGTGGCAATTACAACACCAACATAACTTTCATTCTAGTTATCTCATCCATTTTCCAAACGGTCAATTATTAACTTCTGCGTGGAAACTGCTTGTGTTGTCCTTTTTAACTTGTTCACGTTGCATAAACACTCCACCATGTGTAGTTTGGGTCTTGGAGGATTACTAAACCTCTAACACGTGTCACGGGCTCTTTCTTCATCCTTTCCCATTTAATACCATCTATTGTTTGATGTACTTGTACAGACTACAGGAAGAGGCCCTATAGGTACAGAACACACATTCCTCCTTGAATGAGCAGTTTTAAAGCCATGAAGGGCAGGTTAAAAAAAAAAGCATTTATCCATCTACATTCCTCTGCAACAGGATTCAACTTGTTTAGATGTTTCGCAAAGGGAAACATAAGTTTGTCACGAGAAATTTGTCAAAAAGTGGGGTGAGAGGTGCACAGCAGAGGAGCACATTCTGTAGCTAAAGGAGGTGCCTCTCTGTGGTGAAAGCAGCGTACAACACACCCCATAATGATGAATAAAAGGGCATAGTATCCTAGCAACAAGCAGAAAAGGGAACGCAGTTGCTCTGCAGTGTCCTCTATTGCTCCTGAATCTTAAACCTGGCATCCTTGCAGAAGTCCCCCTCATAGACAGATTCCACCTTCCCCCAAACCCTCGCCCTGCAAAGTCCTGTTAAGAAGCCATATTGCATCCAAATAAAGGCACTTTCATCAAGTGTACACGCAATTTAACATTGTTACGGCCTCCTAAAGGGTTTAAGAGAGTGCCTCAGTTTATACCGTGCCTATCATACGCAGGGCTACGTGCCATGTATTTAAAAGAGTGGTGGGCAGAGATATAACAGTGGATCCTGCTCTCCAAATCCTTTTAAGCCATCCTCTCCAAAACCCTCTTCAATGTTGCAGAGAGTTATAGCAAAGCTACAACATCAATGGTTTAATCCCGTTACATCTTTTGTTGACTGAGAGGAGATTTAGCAAGATATAAAGCATACATGGTCGGAGATAACACAGTAAAACATCTTCCAAAATTCCTCATGACCGACTATTTTTTTTCCTTTAATCAGCCCCTGATCATAATCAGAAAATCTGATGGGTGCTCATGGAGAAACGAGTCAAAGAGGATTCACCAAGCAAACAAGTGGGATTTTAAAGAGTAACGTTTCTGTCTGCCTAATTTCTAGCAGCAATGCGGCCTAGTGAAGTACCAAAGCCATTCGTATCAACCATATCTGAACTCCTGTTAGGAGTTTAAATCCTAAATGTGATCACAACATTGTAGTGGTGCATTCCTAAACAATGCCATCGGTCTCAATACCATCCACTGCGTTTAGATGGCGTGATAGTTTTCTTAGGAAGGCTGGGCGACATTAACCGAAATTCATATTTTGATTATTTTTTTTACCTGAATCACGATATATAATACATATTGATATTATTTATTTTCAAGTTGCCAAAAGATGGTTATAATTAACAGCTTAAAAGTGCTGAATATATTTTGAGAATCAGTAGCACATTTGCATTAAAATGGTTGACTAAAACTAAAGTAGATTTAAAATTTAATTAAATGCCCCTAAACCAAAATAGATCTAAATAAACATTTTAATGATCAGATTTACAACATCTTTTTAAAAAAATTGTAAAAAATTATTTAAAGCAAGCTTACAAGTAAAAATAATACTTCCTCATTCTACATTGCTTGTGAATACATCTATACATTTAAAAATCCATATATACTGCTCAAACATTATTTTTTAGGATTGTCAGCAGCATGTTTGCGTTGTTGGAAAGCCTTAGATAAACAAAACTTACGCCGAGATGTTTTGCTGTCATTTAATTCCAATCGGCCCTAAAAAAATATGTAAAATTTTCTTTAAGGTACTTAAAGTGTTGAGGATGTTTTGTAGTTCAAACAAAAATGTAGTGAACTAACTGCAACTTTGAGAAGTATTAAAAGTGTTGGCCAATCTATTAATAAATGTGCCAATTTTAATTTCTCCGAAAAGCAACAGCAGCCAAAACAAATTGACTAGATATTAGTGGTAGCCATGTCATCTCCTGTAATGAGTGATATACAACTGGCTCGGTTTGCCTCATCTGACTCCAAGCGAAGTTAGACGTCCATCTGGACAGAAACTGACTGCAAAGCAGCAAGCGAGGATGCCATCATAACACACTGAAACCAAACTATCAATCAAATGTTCAGCTATCAATCTCTACCACATCCCCTTTTGGAGCTCCAATCACAGCAGGAAACCAGAGCCGAGCAGCATGTGTGTAATCAGACATTATCGGAACATCTGATGAACCCAAAAGCGGATCGGAGGGGAAACCCAGAAACATCTCCAGATATTTAGAAAAATACACAAACATCACTGGTGGTTGGTTAAACCAAACACAATTATCCTCCAATTCCATAATACATCCTGACAGATGAGACGATAAAATGCTTTTTGTATTTCTATCCCCATCCCTCAGCTGCCAGTTATTGATTAATCCTGACAAACTCCTTTTCAGTGAGCTTGCATTTTCACATGATTATCAGCTTTCACAGAAGTGCTTTGCATTTGTCACAGTCAGTGGAATCAAACGGCCAACACTTGACTCGGTTCAAATAAATAATGGCCGATCAGCCCATATGATCTGAGTTCTGGTAATAACTTTATGATGGAATTTCATAAATCAGTTCGCTGGTGCTGAAAATCTGTCATGAGCAGAAGCAAGAAAATATAATCCTAGATATTGTTTCTCTTTTAAAAGGTTGCTCAAACTTTTTGGCTCTTTCCCTAAACAAAGTTTGACTCTTGAATTTACATAAAGTCCAAATTTTTAAAGAGACGAGAAATGAGACGTTTTGTGCAGTTTTTAATGACAGAAGGCTAGACTAACAGATGGCCTTAATGTAGAGTATTAGGAGAATCAAGGAGGAGACCGGACACCACACACACACACACACACTCGAACCCCCAAATTCTTCCACAGTATCCAGTTTCTGCATTCATGTCGCATAATTCAATCTGATTGAATGTCATCAAAATCTTACTGCCTCTTCTCAGAGCAAAAGTAATGAGAGCAAGTGGAGAGAAATGGGTATCTCTGAGTCAATGCCAGACCAAAACAGAGACATGTTTAACTACACAGTCCAGCCTGCAAGAGGAAATTAGTCTGCAGAACAGCAAAAGAGGGTTACCTGAAACCATCCTAAAAAAAGGGGGGAAAAAATTCCAGCGAATGGAGCAACAGTGTTGCAGACTGTAAAATTCATTCCAGATGCTTTGGACCAAAGTCAATGTTCCAAATTATCTCATCCATCTCAGTGGCCCAATGCCAGTTTCATTTTTTTGTAAACACCAGTTATGCAAATATGACTGTGAAGCTGTTATCATATATCAGTGTGTCATCATTTCTTTATCACAATGGATTCTGCAAAAGTTCTAAGCAAAGTTGGGAGTTTTCAGCTTGAAAACCTACATATGCCATGTAGGACCCACTGGGAATGGACACATTTTTAAGCGGTCAAATGTGCAAGAAAGTCCATTTATAACTGTTAGAATGGAGGTTAGAGGAAGGTGACAGCACTGTGTAAACTGAAACAAAGTGAAGACCTCTGCTGACTCAAGTCTCCAATGTCACGGCAACCCAAACCAAAGAGCTGACATGCAGAAAAATCCAGATGAACGCCTTGTTCCTCCCAGGCCCTCGAAAGGAGCTGATGTGCTCCGTCTATGAGCTGCTGACTTCTGCCAACCTGGGACGGTTGTGCTGTTGAAGGTCATCGGATGTCTTGCATAGACACAATCTAACTGCTGATGGTGACTTTATGGCACTGCGTCAGAAGAGTTTTTTTCATGGTGCCACCTGAACTCTCTTACTCTTTTGAACTCCCTCATGTTTGTCTCATCTGCATCCTAATAGGTTGTTTAGATTTAGTGCCATCTGACATGGAGAATGGATCGATGAGGCTGTTGCCAAGGGGGCGCGGTGCCTCTCAATAACATCAATCTGAGTCATTCGAAGGGCAGGCTGCCAACAGAGGACACACAAGCCGCACAGCAGAGTAAAACAAGAGTGTATTCAATCAAAATTGAACCAAACACAATTTGGATAAATATAAAACATGTGTAGAAGAAGTATTGAAAACCACTTTCAATCAGCAGTAGGTTGACAATTTTCAAAATTATTGGACCTGTATTGGTGCCAACAGGTGCTGGCCAATTCAGTGTCTACAAATAATTTTGAACATTAGTTGATTTCACTGAGAAACATAACAACAGTACAAGCCCTAATGTTTGGACAGACCAATAATAGCAACAGCTCATAAGACAGACCTGAATCCGTGCACGTACGAGTACGGGTGTGTATCAGCAAGAATCTGGCGATACCATGTGTATTACAATACGATACAATATATTGCCATATATTGTGATACTATAAACAAGGAAATAAATTGCCATCTTCTTTAGTAGAATTTAATAGTAGTAGGAAAACTAATAGCCTAATAAATGCCCAACTTACTGAATAAGAGCGAGGGGGGGGGGTGTCTATTTGTCTAAAATAGAAACTTTCCCCTATTTTATTTTAAAAAGCTCTTTGTGTACAAGATGAAAAAATAAATTATAATCTGTCTCATAAGTAAAAATATGCTCTTAAAAAGATCGATACAGTTCTTTTGCATATCAATATATTGTCTCTTAAAAATATTGTGATATAACGATATATCAATATTTTCTTACAGCCCTACGTACACGTCTGCAGCCTAATTGCAACGCTGCGTCAGCATACAGAAAGTACTTGCTGGAAGTCTGCCTGATATGCAGAATATATTATTTTCCCTTTTAATTAAAAATAGTAGCTTTGAAAACATTCTAATAACTTCTTACTTTCTGTTTTTTCGCATTTTTTAGTTGCCTTCATGTATACATCTACAGAATTGTCATATTAAGTGTGTGGGAGCCATGAGATGCAAGTGATGATAGTTTTATGAGTATGTTGGCGTGTGCACACTTGATTGGCACTTGAGTAGTGGGTGTGCCACTTTGGGTGTGTATTTTTTTTGTTACAAATAGTTGCAATCAGCACACATCAGCACACACCAGCACACATCGTCTGGATCATCATGGAAGATGTAGGGGTTAGGGTAACTCAGGAGTGAAATTCTTTTGTTGAATTTGCTGTTGCTGTGTTGAATTTTGTTGCAAAGTTTATATAAGGCATGCATAATGTTTTCTACATCTGGTTTTAATCCTCACATACACAGATTATTATTAATGGATTTTACTTTGTTGGGATATGAAAAATGACATTACACTCATCAGTAATGTCCCCATTTAGCCTACCATGCCTGATAAAGATAGTAACATTGGACAATTAGCTGTAAAGACTTAATTTTCCTTTTCCAGGCCAGATTTGTAGATTTGGCATTCATATTATTTGATATTACTGATTTGATAACTGTAAATCTTTGCTATACTGTAAAAATTGTTCTTGAGAACCAAACAGAATTGATAATGGCTTTAATGCCCATAACATATATTCCCATTACATTGTAAAATAGGTTATAACACTGAAATCTGACCACATTTGCCATCCTTTATAGTTTCAATTTTGCTTAAATTGAATATTCCCATAGAAAACAAAGGCCGTAAAGATGCAGCTATCCAACTTCACCTCACCTAGTGGTTTGTGAATCCACTGAATTTACAAGTTCAGCATTTTTAATCACCATTTAATCACAATTTAATGCTAACAGCCCATCACTGTCCATTTCACTTCAAATTAAATGTTTATTCATAAAATGAACATAATATAGAACCCTGTGCCTTTTATTTAGATCTCAGCTTCAAAAGTTGCAACCACATATACAGAAGCCATAATAAAAAAGGACAAGAGTACAATGATCACAGCATGACTGTAAAAGCTTCAGACTGTCTGAATCACTTAATGGATGAAGATGCATATGCCTACAGAAAGATCCAGGTGTAGCTCTAAACCTGGATCAATTCTTAGTTTGATTTGTTAACATCTCTGCAAAGGTCTATTCTGATTACAAGAAGCAGAGTAGAATTTGAGGAATTTTTGTACCGAAAATTCTCAAAGTCACCCAATTGGAGGAGATCTCAGCTTTTAAAAGTTAAAGAAGGTATCCTATAGAGTCCTCTAGACTAGACTGGCATTCAGTGGACCGTATTAAATCTTAGATCATTTTTCCCCAATAAAAGTTTTGATTAAAACACAACACAACTTCTGAAATGAAAACCTTTTGAGAAGAGCAGACAAAGCTACAATAGAACTAACTGTGTCAGTATAGAAACATTTATTCAGCAACATAGAAAATGTTTGCATAGGAAAATATCAGCCAACAATGCGATAGGTGTATTTATCTGCCTGGTAAAAATAACCCATGTTTCCATATCTGCAGTGTGACAAAAACAAACCCTCAACACCTTACTGGACACAGTTAAGTTTGAATGTTAACACTGACAATCGATGGGAAAAGGCTTTTCTTTTTTCATTTATGTCTTTTTTCTGTATTATAGATGGCTAAATATCGAGCATTAGACATACTCACAAAAAAAAGAAGTGACCTTCCTGAGGCTGGCATCATTCTACACGGGTCAACCAGCATGGAGGGCAACCATACCCAAACATATCCCCCTCCCCCATTACATCTTAGTTCCCTCTGCCTCACTGACGCTAACACTAGACATGGGTACCGTCCACTTGCCCCACTGATCATTGCTGTCGCCTTGGCAACGGAGCAGCCCAGCCCCTCCAGTGGCCTGCCGGCCAACAATTGAAATAGAGGGACATCCACTTCAACCGCAGATGTGAGGGAGGAGGAGACCTAAAGTTTCCTTGACATGGAGGAGATGCCCTTCTGTCAGAGTTGACCTCACAAAAACAAAGCAGCAATAACTTGTAGCGAAAGGAAAAAAAAAAAAAAAAAAAAAAAAAAAAAAAAAAAAAAAAAAAAAAAAAACCCCCGACCACGACCAAAACCCCCCCGCTTGCCCCCTCAAAAACCCCCCCCCCCTTAAGCCAAACCCCCTCTCTCCCC